>JARYGA010008220.1:0-49657 GCA_030545235.1 Helianthus tuberosus
AGTGAGATTCGAACCCTTCCTGTGTTGCCTTGAACTAATACTTGCTTAATTTCCTTGTCACGAAGGGTCTTTACTTTAGAGTCTTTGATAGCTACCAGTCTTTCTATATAATTCTTTCTTTCGTCCACCAAAATGTCTTCCAATGGTATGTGAGCCGTTTCATCCGTCAGGCACTTCCGTAATTGTGACACATGAAATGTGTTGTGGATGCCATCTAATGTTGGGGGCAATTCTAACCGATATGCTACTTTTCCAACAAGAGCTAAAATTTTAAACGGTCCAATATATTGAGGACCCAACTTTCCTTGTTTACAGAATCGAATTATGCCTTTCCACGGGGATACTTTCAATAATACCCGGTCCCCCACTTGGAATTCAATAGGGCGCCTCCTTTTGTCCGCATAGACTTTTGTTGATTTTGCGCCGCTTTTAATCGAGCCCGTACAAGATCAGTCTTTTCATTGTTTTTCGCTACTATGTCCTTGGGAGCGAGTTCTCTTTGTCCCACTTCTCCCCAACAAACCGGGGTTCTGCATTTTCTTCCATACAACATTTCATACGACGCCATTTGAATGCTACTTTGATAGCTATTATTATACGAGAACTCCACTAATGGTAAATGTTCATTCCAATTCCCCCCAAAATCCATAACACATGCTCTCAACATATCCACCAGCGTTTGGATGGTCCTTTCAGACTGACCATCTGTTTGGGGGTGACACGCGGTACTTATGTGCAATTGAGTAGGGGTGTGCATGGGTCGGTTTGGGTCGGTTTTGATCAAAAACCATAACCGCGATGTCGGTTATTGGATAACCATAACCATAACCATAACCGATCGGTTATGGTGGTTATGGTTATTAGGTTTTGATGGTTATAGCGGGTCGGTTATGGGTGGTTAACTGTGTATTTAGCTTAGCTAAAAATAACTTAATTTTTTTTAACATGGAATAAATTGTTATTGCATATTTGTATATATTAGTATATTACATAGTATTAAAAAATACACATAATCTATAATATTAATACCAATTATTATCGAATATTCAAATAACGTGATATGATACATTCCATAAATTCAAATAAACATTCACCCAAAACCACAACATGATATGAAAAACCCATAAGTACTAAAAATATTCAGTCAAAAACATTAAATATTAAAAATATGATGAAAAGTCCTAAATACTACGAAGATTTATTACATATCGGTTTGGTTCGGTTATGGTGGGTATGGAAAAAAATGATAACCATAACCGACTCGCTACTTTCGGTTTACAAAAAAACCATTAACCGACCCACCGGTTTTTTATTTGGTTCGGTTTTTTCGGTTTGGTTTTTTCGGTTAATTCGGTTATGGTTCGGTTAATTTGGTTTTTTGCACACCCCTACAATTGAGTACCCATTCTTTCGTGAAACTTTCGCCAGTAAGTGGAGGTAAACCGCGTGTCCTGATCCGACACAATGGACATAGGCACACCGTGGCAGGATATAATTTCATTCACAAAAATTTCAGCCAACCTTTCCGAGGAATAAATTTATCGAATAGGTAGAAAATGGGCACTTTTGGTAAGCCGGTCAACAATGACCCATATAGCATTATGCCCCTTTCTTGTCCTAGAAAGTTTGGTTACTAGATCCATGGTCAAATCCTCCCATTTCCACACCGGATTTTCCAAATATTGTAATTTCCCGTATGGTTTTTTATGTTCCGCCTTTACTTGGGAACATGTCAAGCATTTAGATACATACTTGACAATGTCGCGTTTCATTCCCGGCCACCAATAATTTCCTTTCAAATCCCGATACAACTTGGTAGCTCCCGGATGGACTGAGTAGCGGGACTTATGTGCTTCTTCCAATAATAGAGTCTTTGTATCACAAAAACATGGTATCCAAATTTGCCCATATCTCGTCTTAATTCCACTTGCATTTACTTCGAGGTTATTGACAAATCCTTTCGTTCTTTCACTTTTTGGATCACTTGCATTCAATGACTTATCTTGGGTTTCTCGTATTGTTTTAAGAAGGTTTGGTGTGACTATCATTCTCATCGACTTCACCCAAATAGGCAGTGGATATTCCTTTCGGCTTAACGCATCCGCCACGACATTGGCTTTACCCGGATGGTAAAGAATGTCACAATCATAATCTTTAATTAATTCTAACAACCTTTGTTGTCTCATATTAAGGTCCTTCTACTCGAAGAAATATTTGACACTGCATGGTTTTTATATGCCCATCACTATAATCCCGTGTGCACCCGCGATTATACTGATTGTCGCACGATCCACATAGCTTGTACTAGTTGTGTATGAATCAGGGTATACATAAATTTAAAAACAAGAATGTGTACGTATAAGAGTGTATTATGTAAGCAAGTCCATGCTTAAGTATGTATGGGACCCACATAAGCGAATCCCTCGGATTCCGCTCGCGTACGGGTATGGATGTATGAATCAAGTATGAATGATGAGCTGCGCATAAGTATAAGTATGAACACGTGTATGAGTATGCATATGAGTATAAGTGTGAAAATAAAAACGTACGAGTATAATTATAAATATAAGTAAGTATAAATGACGATGATTTTGCGTATGACATGTATTGCATGCGACGAACTTAAGCACGTAAAATGATTGAGAAGTTTGAGTAACACGTTGAGTTTATCGAATCAAAATAGTTTAAGCTTGATTTGGAAGGTAAGATCTAGTTCGTGAATGCCAAAAGTATGTAAAACATCTATTGATTATGTGAGATATACTTTGTATAAGAACGGAAATGCTATTCTTGTTTCAAAAGAATTTACGTTAGTTGAAAAGCGTTGGTCCCTATGAAGTCTTCTTGCCCACGTGTTTTGAATTTAAATTATGTAAAAAGGTTTTGAAAATGGTAAGTTTGCATCATTTTAAAGGGTCTTGGATTAAGATAGGAAATTTGAAATTTAGAGGTTCTTGTGAAAATGTTGCTTCTTAAAGAGAATTTTATGCATATTGAACTTAGTGATCGTTGAAAAGTGTTTTAATAAAATGTTTTATTGATTTTTTTAAAAGGCTTTAGAAAAATGATCTTATAATAACTATAAGTTCTTATACGCAAATGAAATGGCTAGTTTGATTTTCGATTGCGAACTAAGTCTTTGGTATAATGATAAAGTGTAAGTGTGTGTTAGTGATTAGGTGGAGTATGAAGTTCACGGGCAAGAGATTCATTGCACCGATTAAGTCGATAGGTAGCATTTCATAAGGTTTTGAAATTCGGGTAATAAAACATTTTAAGGTGTGATTATAATTTTGTGTTTGTGAGTTAGGTGAAAATAGATTATGGGGTAAGATCTACGTTTAATAAAAACAATGAATTTTGAAATTTGCATAGTAGGGATTTTGACAAATGAAAACGACTTAGACGCGAAAACTTGATCACGTTGTACAATGAAGTCTCTTTTTGAAATGAAATTTTGGTAACCATCACCTAGGTAAGGAAATCACCCCTAACTCGTCGGTGAGGTCGTTTTAAGAAAAGAAGGAGTGGAGTTAATCGCCAAGGTAAGGAAATCACTCCTATCTCGATGATACGTCTCCATTTTGGTGTTACAATGAATGTAAACAGAATTGAGTGACGTTTTGAAATCATGCATGTACATAAATGTATGAAAAGATTTAGTATGAGGTGTATGTGAGAAAATGATCTTGGAAATAAATTTTAAATTTTGAAACGAGAGAATTGTATCATATAAAAGCGATGATAGTAAAGCATAGGTTTGATTAAAACTTGGATTGTTCCAAAACGGAACTTTACTAAACCAAAGCGGTCGAAAAATTCTTTTGAATTTGAGAAACATGCTTTGGCCTAATAGCTGGAACACTCTCGCTGATATCTCGGTTGATGGTATTCACCCTTCCAGTTACTACATGTTCCAAATCAATCGAAAATTTCGAGACTTGGCGGGATTTTTTTGAAAATCAAGGATCGGAACTAGTCGACAAGGTGCAGGTTTCACCCCTAACTTGACGATTTCGTACCCTAAGTGTGGCCGATACTCGTCGAGTCAAAATTTAATTTCGGCAATTTGACGAGGATCCACTAGAATTTGATTGGCGAATAGTGCGTAAAAAGGATAGATGGATTGAGAGTCGTTCACCAAATTGTGGGTTTCACGCCTATTTTGGTGAAGTCGTCTCATTGGTATAATACGAGTGATTTCGAGTTTTAGTATAAACGAGTAAAAAGACATATGCTCGAAATAATGATAATAAGTATAAGCACATAAAGCATTTTAAGCAAATAGCACGTAAGAGGCATTTCAAGTATAGCATGTAAAGATATTGCACAAAAGTAGCATGTGAAGCAAGTATGGTCGAATTTGGTACTTAACTATAGACTAGGTCAAAAGCATGGCAATTTTCCTAATTCCCTATAGTTATGGCTCTGATACCAATCTGTCACACCCCAACCGATGGCGGAAACATCGGAGTGAGACGAAATAGATTGCAAGAGACATCATAACACTAATAATTGTGACAAGTATTTAAATAATAAATTTCATTCCATTACTAAAGAGTCATTTACATCATTTGGAATCAAATTACAACAAACTTCAGATACATGAATAACATTACAAAATTATACAAAATTTAAAGTGAGTATCTAGGCATCCTACTAGGTTCCATGCGTCATCAACTTTATCTCAAAACCTGCAACATGTTTTAAAAAGCATAGTTCAATACAAAAGTATTGGCGAGTACACTAGTTTTAGACTCGTGGCAAAAGTATAAAAATATTTTCAATCCAACATAACATTTTGGTATACAAGGTCAAACTATCATGCATAACAATATGTGCAGCGGAAATTTCATCAGGACCGTGAGGTAGGAAAAATATCAGAGTTTAGAAAACACCGGATTTTATTTATTAAACAGATGGGATAAAACCCATGTTTTACAAAGGTAGCTTTTATATGGGATAAACCCGCATGTATGAAACCATTTTTTCTTAATCTAATTCAATTTGATAAAATAAGTCACTTCTTATAAGCCTTTCAGTGCCGTATCATCACTCTTATTCCAATCCACCGTAATTACCTGAAACGCGTTTTAAAAAGATTTGGTCAGCAGGAAATACTGGTGAGTTCATTCATTTTTGTACAAAACATATTTGTTATAATTCACAGCATTAAGAGTTTTTATATTTGCTTCTTCAAGATTGGCAAAGACTTAATCACTGCTATTACAACTTTGTTATAACTTACAGTATTAAGGGTGATTACATTGTTTATATCAACCAATTACCCCAAATTTGTATTTGTCACTTGACTGTATCTGTGACTATGGTCAGATCACCCATTGTTTGACTTCTTCGAAACTTGTCCAATGGAACTCTTCGAAACTTGTCCAAAAAAATGCGAAGTGAAGCGACTATCTCTATTCGATACAATGGAACTCTATGTAAGGATCGTAAGCTGTACTTAAATTTAATCGTGTCCCCATGGCTTCTTTGAAACTTGTCCAAAAAAATGCGAAGTGAAGCGACTATCTCTATTCGATACAATGGAACTCTATGTAAGGATACTACTTCGTCTACGTATAATTTGGCTAATCTTTCTATGCTAAAGGTTTCCTTCATACTGTTCAAAATAAGTCGGGTTAAAATTTCCCCATAAATGAGAAGTAATGTGACTATCTTGATTATATGTAATAGATAGCGGGATTCTATGTAATGAGACTATTTCGTCCTCATATAACTTAACTAAGTGTCTTATACTAAATGGTTTCCTTTATTGGTAGGGATTGAACAGACTTGGTTACTCGATCCACAATCTTTCTGATTGTGTCGCTATATTTTCTTATGTTGGGTAATTTGGTATCAATCCCCTCTCCATACTGATACTTCTAATCATTGAAGTCTACCTGTTCAGCTTTAATTTACTAACAGATTAAATACTTAGAGGCATAACTGGCTATTTATCAGAATTTCTTATAAAACTCTTGATACCTCATACCACTTACATGATGCAACAAATACTTAGTTTTATGAGTTCCTTCTCATAGGTTTCCTTGATTAGTATCCAAATTCTTTTCTTATGAAACCTCCATTCTATTCCTTCGTAATCCTTCAGCATCATTTTTGGTTGCTGTGTTCTTGGGTACTATTTAATTGTTTTATTAAATCTATTCGTACTTTAATCTAAGAGCACATACTTGTTTTGGCTTCTTATGAAATTTATGACTTAAAGCATCAACTATTCCCTTAGTCTTAACTTTTTGATATAACAAGCGGTGTTGTTTCTAGTCTCAGATGAATTCTGAGTTTTTCCTCACGATCGGGTGATAGCCCAAATGGGACCTCTGGGAAAACATCTGTCTTGTCTCCTTGTGGTCACTTCTCCGATTGGCTTGCAAATCTAACCCTAAGTCAGCAATCACCTCTGGAATCATTATTTCCATGTTATTCCTTTTTATGAAGCAGACAGGATTTCCTTTCTGTCAGTTCTTTTTATTCTTTCCATTTCAGGGCATATGTCTTGATCCAGTATTTCGAAGATCAGGTTTCACTATCTAAAGGTCGAAATTTTGAAGCATACATTACTTCACTTTTCTTAACATATATACTAATGGTTTGGAGTCCTTTGCAGCTCATGTATCTCGTAACAGCTTCTTTATTACTAGTATTCTGAGGATGATTATAGGTGAAAAGAGCCTTTGTAAGTGCATCTATTCGTGATTATTCCTATCTTTGCAAGAGTTCTTAAGGAAAGTAGGATTACTCTTATTAGCGTAGGTTTTGAGATATTTGGTACCTAGCACAACTTTTAGTTACAGGTTTCCTACTGTGTTAATAATCTTAGGTAACGTAAAGGGAATTCTTATACTTTTCGATGGCCTCCCAATCATCAAGGATTCACATTGTTCATCTTGTTGCACGAGTTATGAGATGGATGATCAAATGAAATAGTTTTCGATATCGTAATTATAGATGGATACAAGAGATTCCTAACAAAGAAATCTAGAATTATTGTTGACACACACGTTCGTGCTTGGTTCTAATTTGTCAATCCTTAGGGTTTTTGGATTTCCTTATAGAAATACATATCTATATAATCATATATTTCACATACTGTAATATACATACCATTCATAAGGTCAATGTATTTAACAGATTCATATTTCCAAAGACAAGTTAGACATCATGTCATGATACTATTTAGGGAATTCTGTCACTTGTTTGACATATCCTATACCCCATCTTACCCGGTTCACACCGGAGAGGTAACCCCATCTTACCCAGACAAGCTGGAGAGCCTGCTACACCATACCCAGTCTTGCCGGAGAGGTAATTGGTATTTCCCATAAATAATTTTTTTGCTTAAATCATGATTTAAAAATGAATATTTTATTAAGGCTTTCATTAAAGAACAAGGAAATTAGTATTCACGTGACGGATCTTATTCCAGAACCAAGTAGTACCAATAAATAAGAAATAACAGTGGCCAAGTGTTATCGCTTATTTACCATACTCACAACTTTCTAGTCATCATCCTCACGACATACCAATACCTATTCCACTTTATTCATGCAAGTAATTAGCTTATCTTGATGCTTATACTAAGGCATTAAATTCTGGTTTTCATGATTTACTTTGTTGTTAATCTGGATATCTATCAGGTATTAATTATCACAGACTAATATTTAGTACAAACATTTAGGTACAACTGTACAAACAGATTTAATTAAACATTGTGATTTATATATATATATATATATATATATATATACACTAGTCACTTACCCGCGCGATGCGGCGGGAGTGGCGATTTACAATAGGATACTCGTTTACCGTTAGTTTATCCGTCGTCTCGTGATATATCGTATAGTACTTAAGTTAGTTTTCTTATTCGTGATCTTCTACAAGAATAGTACAAAACAACATCGATCACGTTTGCCTTCTATTATTCTCCCAACCACATCTAAAACCAAATCAGTTAAATCGTATAGACCATATATAAAGTTTTATATATTTAATAAAAATTATAGATAGAGAATTAATATGTACCAACAATATCCATTTGAGGTCTCCTGTCATGCTTCAATTCTATAATGGAAGGGACCAATGGATATAAAGAAGCACCCCTTGGAATCGTAAGCATAAGTGAAGAAAGCTTTGTATATTCGTTGATGACAATTTTCTTCTCGGACCAAACTAACACGTAATTCTGGTACTTTGGGCACTCAAGATAGTTGAGATTCTCAATTTGGAAATGATTCAACGAAAAAAAACCACCCATCAATGACGCGTCATTATATTTGTGTATCAAATTTTGTGGGACGAACGCAACAATTTTTTGTCTCTAAAATGAAAAGAAATTTAGTGGTGGAAAAACGCTTATATAACACAAAGTAAATTAAAATAATGTTCTTACGTGTTGATCAAGAAATATAACCACTAATCTCTTTCCATCGACGTCATGCCAAATAAACTCCACCTTAACAAAGATTATATTATACCATGCTCTATCATTTGTCAATGATGAAAATTCTTCAACGGAAAAATGATCAGACATATCCTATTAAGTGTTCAATATTAGTTAACTAAAAAAATAAAAACTCCATAAATAAAATTTAAACTAAAACATGATTAAAATTAAACAGCAACAAATTTAAATTTAAACTAATACATAATTAAAAGTTACATAATTAAGATTCAAACTAATTCGAGAAAAAAAAAACTACAGTCATCATAAAAGTTGTTCTAAGGTTCCCAAACCATTTTTTCATCCAATGGTGGTTCGTAAACCGCCCCAGGGTCAGTTTCGTACCCTTCAGCCCAGGTCGGTAGTTCTTGTGTTTGACTGTAGTTTTCCACATAAGGGGGGTTTGAAGGTGGAGGATGCATAGGAAGTATAGGAGTGTTTGGCACCGGACGATGGCACCCCTCAATTTGTAGTCCACCAAATTGTAGTTGAGCGAAGGTATAGTCATACGCCCAATTCAACTCTTCATCCGTCCAACCAAATGGATCATCATATTCAGGGTTTGCCAATGGAGGTGGGGTTGAAACCGAAGGTGGGGTTAAAACCGGAGGTGGGGTTGACACCGGAGGTGGGTTTGAAGTTAGAGGGTTTGAATCAGGAAGGTTTAAATGGTTTGTTGATCCTAGTGATTCAACGGGAATTGGATAACCACCGCCCATACCTCTCAATTGATATGTGTTTGGAGTGATTTGTAAACTGAAAAATACAAAAAGAGAAATAGATAATACTTGAATTTAGAGTATCCAATTTATTTGACTACTTACTTTTTAGACTTATATGGTTAGAAACTAATGTTGTTAACGGAAGATTATGTTGTACCACTGGTCATGGTTAATTTGTATTACGAAATATCCCTATTTTTTTCTCTTTATTGAAATATTCTATGCAAGTTTCATCTCATGTATATAATCAAAACGGCGTTTTATTTTTACCACGTGTTTTAAACGTTAAAAGAAAACATATAAAATAAGAAATCCACATACATGAACACATACACATAATTACTATAACAATCAGCTTTGTGAATACAGTATTGTTTTAAATACAGTATTGTTTTGAACACAGTATTGTTTTGAATACAGTATTGTTTTGAATACAGTATTGTTTTGAATACAGCTTTGTGAATACAGTATTGTTTTGTGAATACGGCGTTTTATTTTGTTTTGAATACAGTACTGTTTTAAAAAAAATTCCTGTAATGATGAAGGAAAAGATCAAAATATAACAGAACAAAGTAAATGAACCTAAAGATCATAATTATCACAAAACCATGACACATATCAGTCCCAAAAATGAAGGAAAAGATCAAAATATAACAGAACAAAGTAAAATCAAAACTACAAAAACAATTTACTATAATTTACACATACACATAATTACTATAACAATCAGCTTTGTGAATACAGTATTGTTTTAAATACAGTATTGTTTTGAATACAGTATTGTTTTGAATACAGTATTGTTTTGAATACAGTATTGTTTTGAATACAGTATTGTTTTGAATACAACTTTGTGAATACAGTATTGTTTTGTGAATACGGCGTTTTATTTTGTTTTGAATACAGTACTGTTTTAAAAAAAATTCCTGTAATGATGAAGGAAAAGATCAAAATATAACAGAACAAAGTAAATGAACCTAAATATCATAATTATCACAAAACCATGACACATATCAGTCCCAAAAATGAAGGAAAAGATCAAAATATAACAGAACAAAGTAAAATCAAAACTACAAAAACAATTTATCCTTTCACTATCCCGAAAAATGAAAAAATATATCAAAACATCCCACAGAACAAAGTAAAATAAAAAGTACATAACAATTTATCTTTTCACTATTCCATATCTAAAATTGACCTAACTATCATAATTTTCATTGAACTACAACACTTATCATCCCCAAAAATGACCTAAATATCATAATTATCACAAAACCATGACACATATCAGTCCCAAAAATGAAGGAAAAGATCAAAATATAACAGAACAAAGTAAAATCAAAACTACAAAAACAATTTATCCTTTCACTATCCCGAAAAATGAAAAAATATATCAAAACATCCCACAGAACAAAGTAAAATAAAAAGTACATAACAATTTATCTTTTCACTATTCCATATCTAAAATTGACCTAACTATCATAATTTTCATTGAACTACAACACTTATCATCCCCAAAAATGACCTAAATATCATAATTATCACAAAACCATGACACATATCAGTCCCAAAAATGAAGGAAAAGATCAAAATATAACAGAACAAAGTAAAATCAAAACTACAAAAACAATTTATCCTTTCACTATCCCGAAAAATGAAAAAATATATCAAAACATCCCACAGAACAAACTAAAATAAAAAGTACATAACAATCTATCTTTTCACTATTCCATATCTAAAATTGACCTAACTATCATAATTTTCATTGAACTACAACACTTATCATCCCCAAAAATGACCTAAATATCATAATTATCACAAAACCATGACACATATCAGTCCCAAAAATGAAGGAAAAGATCAAAATATAACAGAACAAAGTAAAATCAAAACTACAAAAACAATTTATCCTTTCACTATGTCATATTTGAAAGAACTTACAACAATGCAAGAGGGAGATGTGAAAAGCCGACAAAAATTTTAAAACCTTGATGTGAGAGCCGAGAAACAACGCAAGATCCGAATGCAAAGAGTTGATATATTCTGAAATCGAAGTAAATAGAAGTTGTTAAGTTGATGTTTTGAAAGTAGGATTATTCAACTGAGATAAACTTACAATTTCAGTTGAGTGTAGTTGAGAGTTTGTAAAGTGTGAGTAGAGTGTAGATATCTCTGGATTATTTATAGAGACTGAAGGAAGCAGTGCTGTCTTTCAAACAGTGTATGGAAGAGTGTTGATATATTATAGAGACTGCAGCAAGCAAGCTGTCTTTCACACAAAAGTAAAGTGTTGCTTTTTCCTGTAGATTGTACTTCCCTGCTTTTGGCATCCCTTTTTGTCAGATGTGTGAGCATTGAGAGAGAAAGCATATGGTGATCCGTGTGAAGTCAAATGGACGGTCCCGATCTTGATCCCTTTTTGTCTGTAGCATAAGTCAAATGGGTTAAGATCAGTTAAAAAACAAAAAGCATAAAAATAACAAAACACATCAAAAAACAGAGAATATAGTCAAGTTTATATTCTCTCAGTAGCATAGCATGTTAAAAATTAATATTCAAGGCTTAGAAATTACCAAAAAAGAGCGAAAAACCGACTGAATTCGAATCTCACCCCATTCTTGACACTAATGCTCCGTTAGTTCTCGCAAAGTCAACCATCATAAAAAGAAATCAAGTATTAGTAAAGATTTGATATTAGTTATAACCAGTACACTATTAACTTAAAATAAATTTAATATAAATCACATTTTGTGAAGTTGCAAATATAAAAAGCTTTATTATAAACAAAAAAGAAAAGAAAATTGATGAATGATGATAAACTTTACTTTACCTCTGCTTGAGTGAGCATGAGACCACTAAGTGAGGGAACATTCTGCATATGAAGCCCCCATCGATTCGAATGAAGCAGCGTTCAGCGTCGCCAAAGCCAATTCCGAGACTCTCCAAGCAGATACACTCTCTCCGGCAGCCAGAAGATCGGAGTGAGCTTGTTCTGTAATAATAGTGATCGTGACAGTCGTTAACCAAAGGTATAACTAATTAAATTCAGATCCTAAAAAAAGGTTTCCTTGCGAGTTGCGAGTGACATACCTGAGTCGATTCATCACAAAACACATGCGAAAATCCTTCGTAAACCTCAGATTTCGTCCTTCGAACATCCGTCAACCGCTTCACCTGAAAAGTAAGAATCGCAAAAGAACATGGTAAGATATATAACACTCATTGCAACTTATCAGAACATCAAACGGATCCCTTGTTCAAATCTGTGGATCCCTTGCCAGATAAAGCTTGTGATACATCTCATGAAACCCTAGATCTGCTCATCGAGCATCCCACAGAACAAACTAAAATAAAAAATACATAACAATCTATCTTTTCACAATTCCATATCTAAATGACCTAAATATCATAATTATCACACAACCATGACACATATCAGTCCCAAAAATGAAGGAAAAGATCAAAATATAACAGAACAAAGTAAAATCAAAACTACAAAAACAATTTATCCTTTCACTATGTCATATCTGAAATTAATCTAACTATCATCACCAAAAATACAAATTCAAATATCACAAAACTTTCAACCTAATTTGAAATAACCGCATCTACTAACAAATCTACATCAAGATTAAAGATAAGAATCACAAAAGAACATGGTAAGATATATAACACTCATTGCAACTTATCAGAACATCAAACGGATCCCTTGTTCAAATCTGTGGATCCCTTGCCAGATAAAGCTTGTGATACATCTCATGAAACCCTAGATCTGCTCATCGAGCATCCCACAGAACAAACTAAAATCAAAAATACATAACAATCTATCTTTTCACAATTCCATATCTAAATGACCTAAATATCATAATTATCACACAACCATGACACTTATCAGTCCCAAAAATGAAGGAAAAGATCAAAATATAACAGAACAAAGTAAAATCAAAACTACAAAAACAATTTATCCTTTCACTATGTCATATCTGAAATTAATCTAACTATCATCACCAAAAATACAAATTCAAATATCACAAAACTTTCAACCTAATTTGAAATAACCGCATCTACTAACAAATCTACATCAAGATTAAAGATAAGAATCACAAAAGAACATGGTAAGATATATAACACTCATTGCAACTTATCAGAACATCAAACGGATCCCTTGTTCAAATCTGTGGATCCCTTGCCAGATAAAGCTTGTGATACATCTCATGAAACCCTAGATCTGCTCATCGAGCATCCCACAGAACAAACTAAAATAAAAAATACATAACAATCTATCTTTTCACTATTCCATATCTAAATGACCTAAATATCATAATTATCACACAACCATGACACTTATCAGTCCCAAAAATGAAGGAAAAGATCAAAATATAACAGAACAAAGTAAAATCAAAACTACAAAAACAATTTATCCTTTCACTATGTCATATCTGAAATTAATCTAACTATCATCACCAAAAATACAAATTCAAATATCACAAAACTTTCAACCTAATTTGAAATAACCGCATCTACTAACAAATCTACATCAAGATTAAAGATAAATCAACATTTAGAACCTAACCTGAGTCGATTCATCACAAAACACATGCGAAACTCCTTCGTAAACCTCAGATTTCGTCCTTCGAACATCCGTCAACCGCTTCACCTGAAAAGTAAGAATCACAAAAGAACATGGTAAGATATCTACTAACAAATCTACATCAAGATTAAAGATAAATCAACATTTAGAACCTAACCTGAGTCGATTCATCACAAAACACATGAGAAAATCCTTCGTAAACCTCAGATTTCGTCCTTCGAACATCCGTCAACCGCTTCACCTGAAAAGTAAGAATCACAAAAGAACATGGTAAGATATCTACTAACAAATCTACATCAAGATTAAAGATAAAGCAACTTATCAGAACATCAAACGGATCCCTTGTTCAAATCTGTGGATCCCTTGCCAGATAAAACGGATCCCTTGTTCAAATCTGTGGATCCCTTGCCAGAACATCTCATGAAACCCTTGATCTGCTCATCAAACGGATCTGGTGATAGATTCAAACGGATCTGGTGATAGATCTCATGAAACCCTAGATCGCCGAGAAGAGAGAGAAGAGAGAGAGAAGAGAGACAGAAGATCTGATGTTGTTTTGTGAGATGTGTGAGCATTGAGAGAGAAAGCATATGGTGATCCGTGTGAAGTCAAATGGACGGTCCCGATCTTGATCCGTGTGAGAAAGTTAAACAATTGGACGGCAGATGTATAACCTTGTAAAGGGTAAATGGTTTTGTGTTTTCTTGTGCCTTAACAGTTGTACATTGTGCATTAAGTGTTTTTTCAACACCTTGTTCAATTACCATCTTGTCCTTCACATATCCTTATTAAAGTAGTATAGATATATACCTATTACAAATTACAACTGAAATTTAAAATATACTAGGGGTTGTGCATTTAGTCTATCTAGGAATATTATGCTCAGCATGCTTTTATATAAGGTTTATTCTATCTCTTCTTATTAAGAGGTTTATCTAATGGGCAAAGTTCCTTTATCTTTTGGTGAACTATCTAATTGACGATAGATGTTCGAAATTCTTTGCTTACCGATACTGTAAACTAACAAATAGTCAAATAACATAAAAACACATAATCACATAAGTTATTTCCTACCACATAAATTTTTAAAATTTAAGTGTTAGCAGAACACTTCTTTGGCTTAGACCAGTGGCATGGCTCTGATACCACCTTCTGTCACGACCCCCGACCCCACCCTGGACGGAATCGGGAGCCGCGAACAGCCAAGTGGTACCGGTGATTATTTTGAAAAGTGTTGCAGCGGAAATTTCATCAGGACCGTGAGGTAGGAAAAATATCAGAGTTTAGAAAACACCGGATTTTATTTATTAAACATATGGGATAAAACCCATGTTTTACAAAGGTAGCTTTTATATGGAATAAACCAGCATGTATGAAACCATGTTTTCTTAATCTAATTCAATTTGATAAAATAAGCCACTTCTTCTAAGCCTTTCAGTGTCGTATCATCACTCTTATTCCAATCTACCGTAATTACCTGAAACGCGTTTTAAAAAGATTTGGTCAGCAGCAAATACTGGTGAGTTCATTCATTTTTGTACAAAACATATTTGTTATAATTCACAGCATTAAGAGTTTTTATATTTGCTTCTTCAAGATTGGCAAAGACTTAATCACTGCTATTACAACTTTGTTATAACTTACAGTATTAAGGGTGATTACATTGTTTATATCAACCAATTACCCCAAATCGGTATTTGTCACTTGACTGTATCTGTGACTATGGTCAGATCACCATTGGCTAACTCGTTGTCCAATGGTGACGGGAAACAAGTAATGTATACAAAACCCCACATACCGACAGTAATTGAAGATTACAAAGACTTCATCCCAGTAATTATAACCTTGAAAACATTTAGGGTTTTATAAAGCAATTTGATAAAAAGAGAATGACTCACATTGTAGATTTAAACGGGCAACGTTTAGCCTACTGATAAGCCTGTTAACCTAATTCAAATAACAATGCACACGAAAACTTGGTTAGTAACTTTAATCCAACTTTTACGACAACTCACGAGATTCAAAACCTTCACAACGAATGACAAAGTGCGATACTTAAACATCCATCAAATTCACGACGAATGACAAAGTATAACCCAAGTTTGAGCAGCACTTAAACATCCATTGGATTGGTTTCTATCGATCGGACATTAAATCGTAGCAGTGATCGAGTTATTACCCTGTTATCGCGGCAGAATTTCGTGATTGTGTGTGTTTTTATAGTAATCAGACGATATCTCGGTGTAGAAAACGAATTTTAACGTCGAACCAACGCCAAACTTCAAGTGCTAAACCCCTGAATTTATACTGAAAAAACGGCGCGCCCGCGTGTCACGAGTGGCTCTCGTGTGGCGCGAGAGGTCACTTTTAGCATAGGGTAGCCACGTGTCTCAGTAGCATGGGTGAGTCGACCGTTCGTTAAAATTCGATTCCTATAAAAAACTGTTTGGATAATACTGACTAGGAAATACCCCCCCCTGAGTTTTAGGGGCCCTGATCCTGATTCTGATTGTTCTAAAAATTTTAGGGGTCATGCAGTATCACTTGGGGGTCTCAATTAGGGTTTCCTATTGGGTAAAATATAATAAGAAATAATAGTTTTGGTGAGAGTTGTTACATCCTCCTCACCTTAATAAAAATCTCGTCCTCGAGATTTACTGGAATAAATGAGGATATTTCCGCTTCATTTCCGATTCCAGTTCTCAAGTGTATTCAGGTCCTCTCTTTGAATCCCACTTGACTTTGACCAGCACTAGTCGTTTGTGCTTGAGAAACTTGACCTTTCTATCTTCTATTTACAGTGGCTTCTCAACAAATCCTAATTTTTCATTGACCTCTATATCTTGAAGAGGTACTACCAGGGATTAGTTAGATAGATATTTCTTGAGATTGGATACATGAAATACGTCATGTACCCCGGCTAGCTCTTCTGGTAGTTGTAGGCGATAGGTAACTCGTCCTATTCGCTGGATTATTGGGAATGGTCCTACGTACCTTGGACTTGGCTTTCCTTTCTTTCCGAACCGCACTACTCCTTTCCAAGGAGAAACTTTTAAGAGTACCTTGTCTCCAACTTGAAATTCTAACGGCTTACGTCTATTGTCTTCATAACTTTTCTGGCGATCTCGAGCCGTTTTCAGTCTTTCCTTGATTTGAGTGATCTTGTCGGTGGTTTCTTTGTATAATTTCAGGACCTGATAATTGGCTTTCTCCTATTTCTTCCCAATAACTGGAGTTCTGCACTTTCATCCATACAGTGCTTCGAATGGGGCAGCTTCAATGCTTGCATGGTAACTATTACTATAGGAGAATTCAATTAAGGGTAGGTGGTCATCCCAGTTTCCACCAAAATCTATTACACATGCCCTGAGCATGTCTTCCAGGGTTTGGATTGCCCTTTCACTTTATCCGTCTGTTTGAGGATGGTAAGCTGTACTTAAATTTAATCGTGTCCCCATGGCTTCTTCGAAACTTGTCCAAAAAAATGCGAAGTGAAGCGACTATCTCTATTCGATACAATGGAACTCTATGTAAGGATACTACTTCGTCTACGTATAATTTGGCTAATCTTTCTATGCTAAAGGTTTCCTTCATACTGTTCAAAATAAGTCGGGTTAAAATTTCCCCATAAATGAGAAGTAATGTGACTATCTTGATTATATGTAATAGATAGCGGGATTCTATGTAATGAGACTATTTCGTCCTTATATAACTTAACTAAGTGTCTTATACTAAATGGTTTCCTTTATTGGTAGGGATTGAACAGACTTGGTTACTCGATCCACAATCGTTCTGATTGTGTCGCTATATATTCTTATGTTGGGTAATTTGGTATCAATCCCCTCTCCATACTGATACTTCTAATCATTGAAGTCTACCTGTTCAGCTTTAATTTACTAACAGATTAAATACTTGGAGGCATAACTGGCTATTTATCAGAATTTCTTATAAAACTCTTGATACCTCATACCACTTACGTAATGCAACAAATACTTAGTTTTATGAGTTCCTTCTCATAGGTTTCCTTGATTAGTATCCAAATTCTTTTCTTATGAAACCTCCATTCTATTCCTTCGTAATCCTTCAGCATCATTTTTGGTTGCTGTGTTCTTGGGTACTATTTAATTGTTTTATTAAATCTATTCGTACTTTAATCTAAGAGCACATACTTGTTTTGACTTCTTATGAAATTTATGACTTAAAGCATCAACTATTACCTTAGTCTTAACTTTTTTATATAACAAGCGGTGTTGTTTCTAGTCTCAGATGAATTCTGAGTTTTTCCTCACGATCGGGTGATAGCCCAAATGGATCCTCTGGGAAAACATCTGTCTTGTCTCCTTGTGGTCACTTCTCCGATTGGCTTGCAAATCTAACCGTAAGTCAGCAATCACCTCTGGAATCATTATTTCCATGTTATTCCTTTTTATGAAGCAGACATGATTTCCTTTATGTCAGTTCTTTTTATTCTTTCCATTTCAGGGCATATGTCTTGATCCTGTATTTCGAAGATCAGGTTTCACTATCTAAAGGTCGAAATTTTGAAGCATACATTACTTCATTTTTCTTAACATATATACTAATGGTTTGGAGTCCTTTGCAGCTCATGTATCTCGTAACAGCTTCTTTATTACTAGTATTCTGAGTATGATTATAGGTGAAAAGAGCCTTTGTAAGTGCATCTATTCGCGGTTATTCCTATCTTTGCAAGAGTTCTTAAGGAAAGTAGGATTACTCTTATTAGCGTAGGTTTTGAGATATTTGGTACCTAGCACAACTTTTAGTTACAGGTTTCCTACTGTGTTAATAATCTAAGGTAACGTAAAGGGAATTCTTATACTTTTTGATGGCCTCCTAATCATCAAGGATTCACATTGTTCATCTTGTTGCACGAGTTATGAGACGGATGATCAAATGAAATAGTTTTCGATATCGGAATTATAGATGGATACAAGAGATTCCTAACAAAGAAATCTAGAATTATTGTTGACACACATGTTCGTGCTTGATTCTAATTTGTCAATCCTTAGGGTTTTTGGATTTCCTTATAGAAATACATATCTATATAATCATATATTTCACATACTGTAATATACATACCATTCATAAGGTCAATGTATTTAACAGATTCATATTTCCAAAGACAAGTCAGACATCATGTCATGATACTATTTAGGGAATTCTGTCACTTGTTTGACATATCCTATACCCCATCTTACCCGTTTCTCGCCGGAGAGGTAACCCCATCTTACCCGGACAAGCTGGAGAGCCTGCTACACCATACCCAGTCTTGCCGGAGAGGTAATTGGTATTTCCCATAAATAAATTTTTTGCTTAAATCATGATTTAAAAATGAATATTTTATTAAGGCTTTCATTAAAGAACAAGGAAATTAGTATTCACGTGACGGATCTTATTCCAGAACCAAGTAGTACTAATAAATAAGAAATAACAGTGGCCAAGTGTTATCGCTTATTTACCATACTCAAAACTTTCTAGTCATCATCCTCACGGCATACCAATACCCATTCCACTTTATTCATGCAAGTAATTAGCTTATCTTGATGCTTATACTAAGGCATTAAATTCTGGTTTTCCTGATTTACTTTGTTGTTAATCTGGATATCTATCAGGTATTAATTATCACAGACTAATATTTAGTACAAACATTTAGGTACAATTGTACAAACAGATTTAATTAAACATTGCGACTTTTATATATATATATATATATATAGGATAAGGATCATTACAGAACACTAATTATTGCGAGAACAAAAAGAACAACTCTATATCACTAAATTTTGGGATTTAAAGTTCATATTTCTTAAAGTTTATGTTTGTTACATTCATATGTGTATTAGATGTATATAAAAAAATCATATATTTTTCCCAACACATAGTCTACATACATCTAGGTAATTTAGCCTACACATAACCTACATGTGTGTAGGTTATTTAAAAACTGAATATTTTTCATATTTTATTTTAAATTCTAGTGTGAGAAATAATAAATCTTACATTTATAACATTTTCGTTTACTTTTTAGGTTTTTAGGATTGAAAAAATGAGTGATTCTTTTTGTTCTGCGTGTTCTCGCAATATTTAGTGTTCTGCATAAAACCTTCCCCTATATATATACCTATTACAAATTACAACTGAAATTTAAAATATACTAGGGGTTGTGCATTTAGTCTATCTAGGAATATTATGCTCAGCATGCTTTTATATAAGGTTTATTCTATCTCTTCTTATTAAGAGGTTTATCTAATGGGCAAAGTTCCTTTATCTTTTGGTGAACTATCTAATTGACGATAGATGTCCGAAATTCTTTGCTTACCGATACTGTAAACTAACAAATAGTCAAATAACATAAAAACACATAATCACATAAGTTATTTCCTACCACAGAAATTTTTAAAATTTAAGTGTTAGCAGAACACTTCTTTGGCTTAGACCAGTGGCATGGCTCTGATACCACCTTCTGTCACGACCCCCGACCCCACCCCTGGACGGAATCGGGAGCCGCGAACAGCCAAGTGGTACCGGTGATTATTTTGAAAAGTGTTGAAGCAGAAATTTCATCAGGACCGTGAGGTAGGAAAAATATCAGAGTTTAGAAAACACCGGATTTTATTTATTAAACATATGGGATAAAACTCATGTTTTACAAAGGTAGCTTTTATATGGAATAAACCAGCATGTATGAAACCTTGTTTTCTTAATCTAATTCAATTTGATAAAATAAGCCACTTCTTCTAAGCCTTTCAGTGTCGTATCATCACTCTTATTCCAATCTACCGTAATTACCTGAAACGCGTTTTAAAAAGATTTGGTCAGCAGGAAATACTGGTGAGTTCATTCATTTTTGTACAAAACATATTTGTTATAATTCACAGCATTAAGAGTTTTTATATTTGCTTCTTCAAGATTGGCAAAGACTTAATCACTGCGATTACAACTTTGTTATAACTTACAGTATTAAGGGTGATTACATTGTTTATATCAACCAATTACCCCAAATCGGTATTTGTCACTTGACTGTAATTGTGACTATGGTCAGATCACCCATTGGCTAACTCGTTGTCCAATGGTGACGGGAAACAAGTATTGTATACAAAACCCCACATACCGACAGTAATTGAAGATTACAAAGACTTAATCCCTGTAATTATAACATTGAAAACATTTAGGGTTTTATAAAGAAATTTGATAAAAAGAGAATGACTCACATTGTAGATTTAAACGGGCAGCGTTTAGCCTACTGAATAGCCTGTTAACCTAATTCAAATAACAATGCACACGAAAACTGGGTTAGTAACTTTAATCCAACTTTTACGACAACTCACGAGATTCAAAACCTTCACAACGAATGACAAAGTGCGATACTTAAACATCCATCGAATTCACGACGAATGACAAAGTATAACCCAAGTTTGAGCAGCACTTAAACATCCATTGGATTGGTTTCTATCGATCGGACATTAAATCGTAGCAGTGATCGAGTTATTACCCTGTTATCGCGGCAGAATTTCGTGATTGTGTGTGTTTTTATAGTAATCAGACGATATCTCGGTGTAGAAAACGAATTTTAACGTCGAACCAATGCCAAACTTCAAGTGCCAAACCCCTGAATTTATATTGGAAAAACGGCGCGCCCGCGTGTCACGAGAAGCTCTCGCGTGGCGCGAGAGGTCACTTTTAGCATAGGGTAGCCACGTGTCTCAGTAGCTTGGGTAAGTCGACCGTTCGTTAAAATTCAATTCCTATAAAAAACTGTTTGGATAATACTGACTAGGAAATACCCCCCCCCCCCTGAGTTTTAGGGGCCCTGATCCTGATTCCGATTGTTCTAAAAATTTTAGGGGTCATGCAGTATCACTTGGGGGTCTCAATTAGGGTTTCCTATTGGGTAAAATATAATAAGAAATAATAGTTTTGGTGAGAGTTGTTACAATATGTCAACTCTAGTGTCCACTAGTATTTAGCATCCCTCGACCCAAAGTGACGAGACCGTTATAGAATAAAGACTCAACAAAACCCCGTCGGGGTGGTGTGCTACTCCTATAGCGCTATAATTGTTTAAGCCGAGTTAACAAGTAGTATGTATTCTAGCATGAACCTAAGCATAACAAAGCATGTATATGGATCGAATAAATAAAAGCATGTTTGTGAATTGTGCGGTTTAACAAGTAAAACATGTTGCACCCAAAGTGTGTTTAAAAGGGAAAATTGGTTAAGTGTACTCACATAATTGCTAAGTCTTCCGATTATCCAGGTGTCGACGAGTGTATGAGGTTAGAAGGATGGAACACCGAGGTCACCCTATATGGGCAAGCGATGGTGCATGAGTAAACGGAATTATAACGGAGGAGTTGAAGTGGAATATAAAGTATATCTAGTTAATATAAATGTATATATACATATATAGGGGATCGCTAGAATGAGAACCACCACGAGTTATGAGAACCACGAGAACCGCGTCCCGCGGGTGGCCGTCGGCGACGAAATTTTTTTTACACCTAGATCCGTATATTTTAGCGGGGGGTTTAAATTTTCGGTTCAAACGGCGCGCCCGAGGGGGTAGTTTTTTACGCCCAAAGTTTGGTAAAAAAAAAAAAGAAAAATTAAAAAAATTAAAAAAACCCAAACTTTGGGCGTAAAAAACTACCCCCTCGGGCGCGCCGTTTGAACCGAAAATTTAAACCCCCCGCTAAAATATACGGATCTAGGTGTAAAAAAAATTTCGTCGCCGACGGCCACCCGCGGGACGCGGTTCTCGTGGTTCTCATAACTCGTGGTGGTTCTCATTCTAGCGGCTCCCTACATATATATTTATATAGTTTAAGTAAAAATTCTAAATTAATTTTATCAAAAGTATTGTTGAAATGTTGCCAAAAAAAATAAAAAATAAATATACATTTATATCTATTTTATAAAAATTAAACGAATTTGATTGGTTTCGTTTTATGAATTTAACACGTTTCGTGTTACCGATTTTTACGAAAAACGGGTAAAGTTTCCTCTGTTTTTGGACGATCCCGACAATACTTGTTGTCGATATATTTGTCAAAATTCAACAAGTAAGAACTTTGTAAACAATACATATAAGAATTTTCGTTAAATACAAAATGTGAATAATTTCTAATTGTACTATTTCGACGTTTAAAGAAATATATAATACAAAACAATAAATAAAAAAACTGACGTTAATTAATTTGTACCAATCTCGAATAAGTCGTCGACCCGTTAGTTGACCGGTTGTTTGACCAGTTGACTACCGTTGACCGAACCGGAACGGAACCGAATCTGTCCAAAACAGAATCCAAACCAACTGAAGTTGGGACCCGAACTAAAACTGAACTAGGCTGAACCATAATTAACCACGTGACCAGTCAACCTGAACCAAATCTGAAATGAATGAGAACCGAATAAATCAAAATGAACCGAACCAAGTTTGAATCGCGGCTGAACCGAATAATCATAACTCGTACCTTGAATCGAAGCAAACTGAAACACCGTTGCTCCGCCGTCGCTGTGTCATTTTCCGGTGACCGTTGGAGATATCGACGCTGCTACATTTCACCATCATCATCATTGATGGTTAACATCTACGTCGATCCCTAAACCAACCCAAACCAGATCAGAAATAACCCAGAACAAGAAGAACTCGATCCCAGAACCCAACACCACCGCCACTGCCGCGGCTCCACCGCCAATGGTTGTATGTTTCTCCAGTCTCTCTCTCTCTCCTCTTGTTCTGCCGTTCTTTCTCCCTCTCCCTTCGCTGCCGCCGCATGCCGTCGACGTCGGCCAGACACATAGTGGTGAGGAGTTTTTGTAAGTGACATAGGGAGGAGGAGTGTGGTGCCAGATGACAACGAGAGGGATAGGATGGTGTTCAGCTCTGGGTGTGGGTGTGTCGGAAGACGAACAGGAGCATCAATCGCCGGCCGCCGGTTAATCGACTCCAGCGCTGGTTAGTCATAAAGTGGGAGTGGAGGTGAGGTAGATGTTGTGGTCTATGTGTTTTTATTTGTGTGTGAGCTGAGGTTATAGGGACTGATGTGTTCATGTGGGTGTTTGAATTGTGATGAGGAAGGGTTTAGATAATATTTGACTTCATTTGTTTGTCTTGAAGAAAAGTTTCAGAGAAGTTAGGAGGGAAGAGAGACAGCGTATGCGGCTGGTGAAAGAATGAAGTGGGATTAGGGTTTTCCACACTTTTAAACTTAGGTTAGATTAGTGGGCTTTACTAACTTGATAAGTTAACTTGGTTAAGTTATGTAACCCTAAAAACCCAATCTAACCTAACGGAACTAACTAGGTTAATTAATAAATTGTAAAATTTTCAAATTGAAAAAAAGAAAAAGTTAATTAGTTATAGATACATAACTATATTGATAAATAAACCGCGAAAGTTTCCGAGGTTTCAATGGTTAGGATTCAAGTTTCAAAAAGGGTCGGATTTGGTAGTCCATTTTGATGGATGTTACACATAAGCAATGACTTTGCCTCGTTGCATCAAGACACACCCCAACCCCTGATGCGATGCATCCACGTAAACTACTAGATCTTTCGTTCCTTCTAGTAAGGTCAACACCGGAGAACTCGACAATTTTTCCTTTATCATATGAAAAGCTTTCTCTTGTTCAACACCCCATGTAAATTTCTCTTCATTCTTTATCAATCTAGTTATAGGCAGGGCTATCTTAGAGAAATCTTGAATAAATCTCCGATAATAGCCTAGGAAACTTCTTACTTCGTTAACATTCTTCGGGGGTAGCCATTTAATCACAACTTCTACTTTAGATGGGTCTTCCAAAATTCCTTTTCACTAATCACATGGCCCAAGAATTGCACCTCTCTAAGCCAAAACGCACATTTGGAAAATTTAGCATATAACCTTTCCTTACAGAGGGTCTCAAGCACCTCATGTAAGTGATACACATGTTCGGATTCACTACGGGAGTATACCAAAATATCATCTATAAATACAATGACGAATTTGTCTAGCATGTTTCGGCACACCCTATTCATTAAATGCATAAATGTGGCCGGAGCGTTAGTTAACCCGAAAGACATTACTAAAAACTCATAATGTCCGTAACGGGTTCTAAACGCAGTCTTAGCCACATCTTCTTCACATACTCATAGGTGATGATAACCCGATCGTAAATCGATTTTCGAAAACCAACTTTCCCCTTGCAATTGATCGAAAAGATCATATGTTCTTGGTAAGGGATATCCGTTTTTCACTATGAGTTTATTGAGCTCACGATAGTCGATGCATATACGCATCGAGCCATCCTTCTTTTTCACAAATAAAACAGGGGACACACTAGGACGTACAAAACCCTTGTCAAGGAGTTCTTGCAATTGAACAATTAATTCTCGTACTTCAGCGGGTGCCAACCGGTAAGGATCTTTGGCTACCGGCTTGGCATTTGGTTCCAATTTGATTCGAAATTCTACCTCGTGTTCGGGTGGGAGTCCCGAAAATTCATTCGGAACACATCTGGATATTCATTCACAATCCTTGTATCTTCTACTCTTAAGGTATCTTGTTTAGTATCGACAACATAGGCTAAGAATGCCTTACATCCATTTCTTACATACTTAACCGCTTCAATAATGGTACACAGTTTAGTCTCTACCTTTCTCTCTCCATATATGCTTACCCGCTTCCCCTTAGGACATGTTACATGAATAGTCTTGCTCTCACATAGAATTTCTACATGATATCGGGATAGCCAATCCATGCCCACCATTACTTTGAATTCTCCCAAGACCATGGGAATGAGATCAATATCAAATGCTTCATCCTCAATAGTGATCTTACAATTTCTACATATCTCATGTAATAAATAACTTTTGCAATCGGCTATTTCTACTTCTAAGGGTATAGGCATTCTTTCTATTACAAATGAAGGGGAATGTATAAATTCGCTCGAAACAAATGACCTACTAGCTTTGGTATCAAACAATACGTATGTAGGTATAGAGTTTATCATAAATATACCTGACACAACATTCGGGTGAGCCCTTACCTCTTCTGATGAAATTTGGAGTATTCTTCCTTTAGCTTTGAGGTTTTCTTCCTTATTTCCTTCTTTCTTCAGTCCTTGCTTGAGCTTCGGGCATTCGGCTTTCACATGGGCCGATTCATTACAGTTGTAACACACCCTTTTGGGATTGAGACAATTGTAGTATGGATGCCCCTCTTGACCACAATTATAGCATCCCTTTTTTTCCCATTAAGCATTCACTCGAATGGAGTTTCCCAAATGTCTTACACCGTTGGAATCTTCCTTTAGTAGTTTCCTTCTTACCATGATCATGAGTCATGGGCTTTTTAGGGGTGCCTTGAATTGATCCATTTTCGACTTGTCTTTTCTCTCCCCATTCCTCTTGCCTTTTTAGTTTGATCTCTCTGTCCCTTTCCCAATTAATGAGCTCATTTAAAGTTTCTCATTTAGAAGGGGTGATGAACTCTCGGTACTCGTCTTTTAACATATCATGATAGCGGTTAATCTTCATCCTCTCTGTTCTTGAAAATTCCTTACAAAACTTCAACTTATCGAGAAAAGTGTTAGTGATTTCATCGACTGTTTCATTCATTTGTCGAAGACGGAGAAAGTCTTATTGAATTCGATCTACGGCAGATTGCGGACAATGATACTTCATGAAGGGTTCTTTGAATTCTTGACATGTAAGGGTTTGGAGTTTATCCTCGCCAATTTCTTTACTATATGCATCCCACCAATCTTTAGCTTGTCGTTGAAGTTGCCCCATGGCAAACATAACTTGGTCTTCCTTCTCACAGTGACTTCTAATGAACACCCCTTCTATATTGGAGATCCATCTCTGGAATTCAATGGGATCAATTTCTCCATTATAAGATGAAGATTTACAAGCCATGAATTCTTTATATGTGCACCGTTTTGCGTCTTTCTATCGTTGTACCCCGCTTATCATTTCCTTTAACTCGTCCATCTTGCTTGACATCATGGTTTCTACCATGCTTAACACTTGACTTTCTACTT
Source organism: Helianthus tuberosus (assembly GCA_030545235.1). Lineage (NCBI taxonomy): Eukaryota > Viridiplantae > Streptophyta > Magnoliopsida > Asterales > Asteraceae > Helianthus > Helianthus tuberosus. Next base: position 26,824 of record JARYGA010008220.1, read on the forward strand.
TTTACGCTTTACGAGGGATGTTTACGTCAAGTGCCTTTCCTACTTCTTCCGAAATCAGCTTATTTAGTTCATCCTGACTTATCCGTTCCGTAGCATTTGGGCTTCCTTCGTCAATCATCTACAATCCCATACTTACGTTAGAGGTCATACCATTCATTCTCTTTAACATTCTATACATTGTATATTTTCAACACTTCATTCCCATAAGTTATGGGCTCATATAATTCTTATCACAAACATTCTTGATGTGCCAATCAAAACATACATCCATCTATGCATACAACTTTCTTTCATTCATTCACTATTGATATTTAGTCTAACCAACTAAAAAATCCATTTTTCAAGCCCCGTTCCAACCCGAAATGGTCCCTTGAAGTCCCGTAACCTCCAATAACATTTCGTAATGTTCCAACCCAGGCTATTCTAATGAGATACCCACAGCTCCTTTCCATTCCCGACTCAAAATATAAACATTGAAATTTCAAGATACTTACTTAAATTGCGCCTCAGGACGAACACACATTTGCACGAGCTTTCGGTTAGAGTTCAAGTACTCTAGCTTTGATACTTGAATCCCTCAAACCTGGGCTCTGATACCAACTTGTAATGTCTAAAGGTTCTTATTCGTAACATAAGAGTTTAAGCTTGACAACGAAACGGGTCAGACATAAAACTTATAAAATTGACCACAAAATTTTGACAAACATAACCCAAGTTAACTACATAAAATGTTTACATCCACAATCTAAGTTAACCACAGTACACTTATCCGGCAAAGTTCCAAAATACTTAAAGTTAAACATTACAAAAGCATAACATGAAAGTTTGTACAACAGATTTTGACCCGTGTAGTCGAGTATCATAACAGAAGCATAAGAGATGGTGTGTTCGTTCCAACCTTGCCGTCACCTAACACGTTGATTTACCTACAACCATATCACACAAATTAGTTTTTTCATAGTTAACTAATGTAGACTTTAAATCTTCCATCGAGTGTAATGATAGTCCTTTCTTTAACATTCCTCCGGTCATACTTTCTAACGGTATAAATGTCAAATTCCTTCAATCTTCTATATCAGGTTCGACATCAAATCCTTATCAGTTAATTTTTGGGTTATATTTTGTTAGGTTTCGTCAAGAATTACCGCTTGAAATCAAAATGGTGCGGGTTAATAGGGTTGTTCATGAGCTGAGCCGAGCTAGGGAAAGGTTGGGCTCGACTCGATTATAAATCGAGCTGGCTCGGCTCAGCTCATATTTGAAATTGAGCTTAAAATCTAAGCTCGGACTTGGCTTGGTTTGACTTGATTTTAAAAAGAAAAATTAATACACAACTCTCAAAATTTGGGAGTCTAAAATATTATTCAATAGTTTAAAAGAACATGTCCATAATAAGTTCAACCTAATACATTACAAGCCAAAATCAAGTTTAACAACACAAAATAAGTTTTAAATTTCAATGAAATTTAATATTGGTTCACTAGCATGGTAATCAACCTTCAAATATGCCACAAATATTAAATTACACTAAAAATACATGTAAATAATAATTATTATTTTTTGTAATATCTTATAATATATATAAATTTATTATAAGTAAAATAATCCGAGCTGAGCTATCAAGCGAGCCAATCCGGCTCGTTGAGCCGAGCTAGGCTCACTTTCTAATCTAGCCGAGCCGGCTCAGCTCAGTTTCAAACCAAGCCATATCAAGCGAGCTTTGAACGAGTGTTGAGCCGCCAGCTTTTTGGACAGCTCTATGGGTTAAGTACCCCTGTTGGACCTCAAGAGCAAATTTTAGAGGTATCTGTTAGCTGTTAAATAAAAAGAAGAGTAAAGTACGATTTACGTCCCTGAGGTTTACACCCGCTTACACGTTCAGTCCCCAATTTCAAAAATTCAACACTCCCGTCCTTGAGGTTGTCGATTGCTCGCAATCAGGTCCCTCCCTCTAACTGATCGTTTGTAATTCAGTGAAAATACCAAAATACCCTCATAAGTTTACTTACACTTTCAGTTCCCCCCGAACATATAAGTTGTAAATTTCCTTCCATATTCAAAACTCTTTCCAAATCTATATCACTGATTTATCCTTAATTACTAAGCAATTAACATCAACAACAACTTGTATTAAGACATGTAACCAGAATTAGATGGGTTTTACCTTTAGAACTTAAAATGGTTTTGACTTTTAGAACCTGAGTTTTGAATTAACTTTTAGAACGTGATGCCTTACATCCATTTCTTACATACTTAACCGCTTCTATAATGGTACACAGTTTAGTCTCTACCTTTCTCTCTCCATATATGCTTACCCGCTTCCCCTTAGGATATGTTACATGAATAGTCTTGCTCTCACATAGAATTTCTACATGATATCGGGATAGCCAATCCATGCCCACCATTACTTTGAATTCTCCCAAGACCATGGGAATGAGATCAATATCAAATGCTTCATCCTCAATAGTGATCTTACAATTTCTACATATCTCATGTAATAAATAACTTTTGCAATCGGCTATTTCTACTTCTAAGGGTACAGGCATTCTTTCTATTACAAATGAAGGGGAATGTATAAATTCGCTCGAAATAAATGACCTACTAGCTTTGGTATAAAACAATACGTATGTAGGTATAGAGTTTATCATAAATATACCTGACACAACATTCGGGTGAGCCCTTGCCTCTTCTGATGAAATTTGGAGTATTCTTCCTTTAGCTTTGAGGTTTTCTTCCTTCTTTCCTTCTTTCTTCAGTCCTTGCTTGAGCTTCGGGCATTCGGCTTTCACATGGGCCGATTCATTACAGTTGTAACACACCTTTTGGGATTGAGACAATTGTAGTATGGATACCCCTCTTGACCACAATTATAGCATCCCTTTTTTTTTTCCCATTAAGCATTCACTTGAATGGAGTTTCCCACATGTCTTACACCGTTGGAATCTTCCTTTAGTAGTTTCCTTCTTACCATGAGCATGAGTCATGGGCTTTTTAGGGGTGCCTTGAATTGATCCATTTTCGACTTGTCTTTTCTCTCCCCGTTCCTCTTGCCTTTTTAGTTTGATCACTCTGTCCCTTTCCCAATTAATGAGCTCATTTAAAGTTTCGCATTTAGAAGGGGTGATGAACTCTCGGTACTCGTCTTTTAACATATCATGATAGCGGTTAATCTTCATCCTCTCTGTTCTTGAAAATTCCTTACAAAACTTCAACTTATCGAGAAAAGTGTTAGTGATTTCATCGACTGTTTCATTCATTTGTCGAAGACGGAGAAAGTCTTATTGAATTCGATCTACGGCAGATTGCGGACAATTATACTTCATGAAGGGTTCTTTGAATTCTTGCCAAGTAAGGGTTTGGAGTTTATCCTCGCCAATTTCTTTACTATACGCATCCCACCAATCTTTAGCTTGTCGTTGAAGTTGCCCCATGGCAAACATAACTTGGTCTTCCTTCTCACAGTGACTTCTAATGAACACCCCTTCTATATTGGAGATCCATCTCTGGAATTCAATGGGATCAATTTCTCCATTATAAGATGAAGATTTACAAGCCATGAATTCTTTATATGTGCACCGTTGTGCGTCTTTCTTGCGTTGTACCCCGCTTATCATTTCTTTTAACTCATCCATCTTGCTTGACATCATGGTTTCTACCATGCTTAACACTTGACTTTCTACTTTTTGCGCTATACGAGGGATGTTTACGTCAAGTGCCTTTCCTACTTCTTTCGAAATCAGCTTATTTAGTTCATCCTGACTTATCCGTTCCGTAGCATTTGGGCTTCCTTCGTCAATCATCTACAATCCCATACTTACGTTAGAGGTCATACCATTCATTCTCTTTAACATTCTATACATTGTATATTTTCAACACTTCATTCCCATAAGTTATGGGCTCATATAATTCTTATCACAAACATTCTTGATGTGCCAATCAAAACATACATCCATCTATGCATACAACTTTCTTTCATTCATTCACTATTGATATTTAGGCTAACCAACTTAAAAATCCATTTTCAAGCCCCGTTCCAGCCCGAAATGGTCCCTTGAAGTCCCGTAACCTCCAATAACATTTCGTAATGTTCCTACCCAGGCTATTCTAATGAGATACCCACAGCTCCTTTCCGTTCCCAACTCAAAATATAAACATTGAAATTTCAAGATACTTACTTAAATTGCGCCTCAGGACGAACACACATTTGCACGAGCTTTCGGTTAGAGTTCAAGTACTCTAGCTTTGATACTTGAATCCCTCAAACCTGGGCTCTGATACCAACTTGTAATGTCTAAAGGTTCTTATTCGTAACATAAGAGTTTAAGCTTGACAACGAAACGGGTCAGACATAAAACTTATAAAATTGACCACAAAATTTTGACAAACATAACCCAAGTTAACTACATAAAATGTTTACATCCACAATCTAAGTTAACCACCGTACACTTATCCGGCAAAGTTCCGAAATACTTAAAGTTAAACATTACAAAAGCATAACATGAAAGTTTGTATAACAGATTTTGACCCGTTTAGTCGAGTATCATAGCAGAAGTATAAGAGATGGTGTGTTCGTTCCAAGCTTGGCGTCACCTAACACGTTGATTTACCTACAACCATATCACACAAATTAGTTTTTTCATAGTTAACTAATGTAGACTTTAAATCTTCCATCGAGTGTAATGATAGTCCTTTCTTTAACATTCCTTCAGTCATACTTTCTAACGGGTATAAATGTCAAATTCCTTCAATCTTCTATATCAGGTTCGACATCAAATCCTTATCAGTTAATTTTTGGGTTATATTTTGTTAGGTTTCGTCAAGAATTACCGCTTGAAATCAAAATGGTGCGGGTTAATAGGGTTGTTCATGAGCTGAGCCGAGCTAGGGAAAGCTTGGGCTCGACTCGATTATAAATCGAGCTGGCTCGGCTCAGCTCATATTTGAAATTGAGCTTAAAATCTAAGCTCGGACTTGGCTTGGTTTGACTTGATTTTAAAAAGAAAAATTAATACATAACTCTCAAAATTTGGGAGTCTAAAATATTATTCAATAGTTTAAAAGAACATGTCCATAATAAGTTCAACCTAATACATTACAAGCCAAAATCAAGTTTAACAACACAAAATAAGTTTTAAATTTCAATGAAATTTAATATTGGTTCACTAGCATGGTAATCAACCTTCAAATATGCCACAGATATAAAATTACACTAAAAATACATGTAAATAATAATTATTATTTTTTTGTAATATCTTATAATATATATAAATTTATTATAAGTAAAATAATCCGAGCTGAGCTATCAAGCGAGCCAATCCGGCTCGTTGAGCCGAGCTAGGCTCACTTTCTAATCGAGCCGAGCCGGCTCAGCTCAGTTTCAAACCTAGCCATATCAAGCGAGCTTTGAACGAGTTTTGAGCCGCCAGCTTTTTGGACAGCTCTATGGGTTAAGTACCCCTGTTGGACCTCAAGAGAAAATTTTAGAGGTATCTGTTAGCTGTTAAATAAAAAGAAGAGTAAAGTACGATTTACGTCCCTGAGGTTTACACCCGCTTACACGTTCAGTCCCCAATTTCAAAAATTCAACACTCCCGTCCCTAAGGTTGTCGATTGCTCGCACTCAGGTCCCTCCCTCTAACTGATCGTTTGTAATTCAGTGAAAATACCAAAATACCCTCATAAGTTTACTTACACTTTCAGTCCCCCCCGAACATATAAGTTGTAAATTTCCTTCCATATTCAAAACTCTTTCCAAATCTATAACACTGATTTATCCTTAATTACTAAGAAATTAACATCAACAACAACTTGTATTAAGACTTGTAACCAGAATTAGATGGGTTTTACCTTTAGAACTTAAAATGGTTTTGACTTTTAGAACCTGAGTTTTGAATTAACTGTTAGAACTTGAATTAGGATTGACTGTTAGAACTTTAATTGTGATTGAAGTTCACAACAAAGGTTTGAGAAGTTAAATTGCATTCACTTACACATGTTTGACCATTTATTTTGGTCAAACAGGTTAAATCTAATAAAAAAAAAAGACTTGGTAAATCTAATCAAACAAACCAAAGACTATCATACATGTCTTTCATGCTTAAAGCCTTATGTGCATTCAAAACATAATGTCTACTATGCATCACAAAGTCTTTCATGCTCAAAGCATTATGTGCATTTAAAGTCTTTCATGTTCAAAGAAGTATGTCCATTCAAAGTGTTGCATGTCTAAAGCCTTATCAGTAATCTAAACATAATGTATAGTATCAATAACAGTTTTTCAAGTCTTTCAATAACCATCAACAATCATAACCATTATGTGCATTCAAAGTCTTTCATGTTCAAAGGCTTATAAGTAATATAAGCAAAAACACTTTAATAAGCATCAATAACCATCAATAACAGTTTAATAAGCATCAATAACCATCAACAGTCATAATCAAATCAAAGTCTTTCATGTTAGCATCAATAACCATCAACAGTCATAATCAAATCAAAGTCTTTCATGTTAAAAGCCTTTCATGTTCATTTAACCATTGAAGGCCACAATTAGCATACACTTTCTAGTCATAAACACTTTAATAAGCATCAATTACGATAATAACAGTTTAATAAGCATCGATAACCATCAACAATCATAATCAAGTCATAGTATTTCATGTTCAAAGCCTTTCATGTTCATTTAACCATTAAAGACCACAATTAGCATACACTTTGTAAGTCATAAACACTTTAATAAGCATCAATAACCACCAATAACAATTTAATAAGCATCCTACAAAATATCACAAAGCAGTTTAGTAAGCATCCTACTAAAGATCACAAAACAAGGTTAAAGCTTGATCATAAACATCAAAACCCAAAAATGATTGGCTACGATCCAAAATTAACCCTTTTTAAAGCTTTATAATTAACCTAATAGTTAGATATAATATGTACAACCTGAACCAACCACCACCGTCTTCATGCTCGACGGTTAAAACAGAGCTCGATCCCGAACCCCCTTCTAATTCTCAAGAGAACCCGGTATTGGATCCGGATGAGGCGTCTGGTGACCTAGACGTGGATTCCAACTGGAATTCCAACAAAATCAACCCAAATTTCAGATTAGTGCAGATTATATACATAGCGCACATAACTAAATCATCGATTTTAATCAAAATTAACACAATGTCGTACCAATAACATGGAGAGTCAACAAGATTATCGCGTATTGCCTCATGACTTTAATGATCAGAGCTGTTCTAATTATCGTCGGAGCTGGAGATGCCCGACAGAGCGTGTGGCTTGAAAAAGGATCAAAATTGTGCTTCCCAAAGAAGCTAGAGGATTAAAAAGCTAGCCAGGGTCAAGTTTTGGTGAAAAGACCAAACTGCCCTTCACTCTGTTGAATAACTAAACGGCAAACTTGGTTAATTGACAGAGGGACCTGATTGCGAGCAATCGACAACCACATGGACCTGAATGTTGAATTTTTGCAAATAGAGGCTGAACGTGCAAGTGCATGTAAACCCCATGGACGAAAATTGTACTTTACTCAAAAAAAGAAAAGGATTTTTACATATTTCCCTCTCCTAAGAAGCTTTATTACATATTTCCCTAACCTATAAATTTAATTACATATTTCCCCTTCCTGAAGAAGCCTTATTACATATTTCCCCAATCTCTAAATTTTTATTACATATTTCTCCAATCTCTAAATTTAATTACATATTTCACCTTCCTAAACCCTATATATTACATATTTATCCATTTCATTAAAAATACTCTTATAGAATTACTATTTTACCCCTAATGAGTTTATACTATTTTACCCCTAATGAGTTTATTAAATAAATAACTACAATATATTTCCTAGCTTCCTGCAATAATTATAAATTTAAAAGTAACAACTTGAATAATATTTTTAAATCTTTGTATGTGTTTCCAGTAAAAAATGACTTCTCATATTTCCAGTAAAAAATTCTTATTGATAGACATAGAAAAACCGGAAAGGTGTAATCGGATAAAGTAAGTTTATGAGTTATCCATGCTTAATCATAGATAAGTGACATATGACAAAGGATAATATTTGCGAGTTCTATATAATACTTTATATCACTGCTTCTTACACCATTTTTGAAAGCGCATTAAGTAAATCAAGATCAAAACACACAACAACAACTATTTTTTTTATATCTTGGGTTATAATAAATTATTGACACTAAAGTTTTTATTTTGTTTAAAGAAATTTAATTGGATTTCTTACGTATAAAAGAAATGATAATTGTTCATGATTTGGTTAAGTGTATAAAATTTGTTCGAACATCTCGATGTTTAACAAAGACTGCATATTGATATTCTAAAATTTGTTGGAACATCTCGATGTTTAACAAAGACTGCATATTGATATGAATGGACCATGATTTGAAAATCTTTGAAATTATACTATTTATCTCTAAACACTTTATATTTAGTTGTTTAAAAATATTAATTGTACTATTTATCTCTAAACACATACAAAGATTTAAAAATATTATTCAAGTTGTTACTTTTAAATTTATGTAGGAAGTTAGGAAATATATTCTAGTTATTCATTTAATAAACTCATTATTTGAGTGCATTGAGTTTAAAAGGGTTGAAAGAAAGTTAGAAACCATCTTTCAATCCTTTTTCACCATGAATGCGTTTAGATCTATGCGAGATCTTTGTTTATTTGTTTGGAAATCGGTTAGATAGGAGGGAAGATTGAGATGGTTTGGGCATGTGAAGAGGAGGCAGACAATAGAGCCAGTTAGAGTAGTTGAAACTCTCATGGTGGAGGGGAGGAGGAGTAGAGGCAGACCCAAAATCACTTGGGATGAGCGGATTAGGCAGGATTTGCAAAAATTGCACCTCTCTGAGAACATGGTCCATGATAGGAGCTCGTGGAGACGGAGGATTAAGGTTAAAGATTTCTAGGTTAGGGTTCAATTGTGCTTTTAGGGGTAGTGTATAGTCGTAGATATGTTTATATTAGTATAGGCTGTTTGTGTTGTTATATTTGTCTTGTTTACCGTGCACTCTTTTACCACTCATGTTATATTGGTAGCTCCTTACACACACACACACACATACACCTAATGTTCTATATCTTTTTTCATCTTTCTTTCCTGGGTGTTTTGGAGCCGAGGGTCTCACTGGAAGCAGCCTCTCTATCCCTAGGGATAGGGGTAAGATGTGCCTACATCCCACCCTCCCCAGACCCTACCAATAACTCTGCTATTTGTGGGATTTTACTGGGTATGATTGATTGATTGATTGATTAAGGGTAAAATAATAATTCTATAAGAGTATTTTTAATGAAATTGATAAATATGTAATATATGGGTTTAGAAATGTGAAATATTTAATTAAATTTAGAAATTGAGGAAATATGTAATAAGAATTTAGAGATTGTGGAAATATGTAATAAGGCTTCTGGAAGGACAAATATGTAATTAATTTATGGGTTGGGGAAACATGTAAAAATCTCAAAAAGAAAAGAGTAAACTGCCATTTTAGTCCCTGTGGTTTGGGCACTTTTGCCATTTTAGTCCAAATTAAGAGTAAACTTCCATTTTGGTCCATGTGGTTTCACTTTTATTGCCATTTTAGTCCAAATCTCAAACTTTTTGGAATAGTCAAAAAAAGGGGGATTTTGAATTTTGGACTAAAATGGCAATAAAGATGAAACCACAGGGACCCAAATTTAAAAAGTTTGAAATTTGGACTAAAATGGCAAAAATGCCCAAACCACAGGGACCAAAATGGCACTTTACTCAAAAGAAAAAGAAAAGAGAAAAAACAGGGGCGTGCTTTCAAAAACAAACTGCAACCAAATTGAACTTCTTCATAAGTTGATACTTTTCACCTCCCCAGATTGCTGATAGCTCGAATTCGCTAACTCTAATATCCCAATGGTAAACGAAACACACACTCTGTCCTACAATCTTTCAATTCATAATAATTTTAGTTTTCCAATTTACAAGAGTCATCAATCAATCTCATTTACTCGTTTTGTATGCAGGATTACTCCAAATCAGTAATCCCCTCACACCTCTTCACCGACCGAGGCTCCAATCTTGTCGTAATCAATCCAGGTGATTGCATTTCTAAACCCTAATCTCTGCACAATTGTAATTAAGTCTCTAAACCCTAATTTAAACCTTAAGGTAGGTAGAGATATTGAAATGATAAAACTAAGTTGGATTGTGTTATTCTGCTGGTAGTGTAAAATTTAAGTTAATTAATTTAAAAGTGTTGCTTATATTTGTGATCTACGTTGGATTGTTGTGCAGTTTGCTGCCCGTTTGCCTATGATTTTGATGTTTAAATAAAATAGACTTTAATAATAAAAAAATAAAAAAACAGAATTTGAAGTCTAAATTGTATCTTTTAGTTTGTTTTTATGGACTTGAGGGATAACAAGTGTTGAAAGTTGTTCATGTTATTGAAGTAGATTTATTTTATGGTTGTGATCTAAAAAATGCAGCACAAGTTGTTGCCCGTTTGCCTTCTATTTTGATGTATTAGATCTTCGGTTTATTTAAATAAAATAAAATCTAATAAAAAACATAGAATTTGAAGTCTAAGTTGCATCTTTTAGTTTGTGTTTATGGACTTGAGGGATAACAAGTGTTGAAAGTTGTTCATGTTATTAAAGTTGCTTTAATTTAGGGTCTGCGAATATACGAATTGGGTTGGCTCAACAGGATGCCCCCTTTAATATTCCTCATTGCATTGCAAGGCGTATGACTGGAGCTAATGAATCGCCCAGACGAAATGTGCAAGATCAGGTAGACAATTATGCATTTAAGTTCAATTACATTTTGTAGGAGACAATCAATATAACTCGTAGAAGAAAACATGGGTCATACTATAAATTAACACAAGGATCTGCAACTAACAAAGCAAATATACATATATTTTGTTGAAATTTGTTGTGGATTTAACAGATGCTGAATTCTCAAGTTACAACAGCTCAACATGTAGAAAGGGAGAAAGCGTATGACATTGTAAGTGATACATATATTTCTCAGCCCCTTTTTTCATATCCGATTCATGTGCTTGCATATGTCTTTTTTATCTTTCGAATATATTGTAGATTGCATCCTTGTTGAAGATACCATTTCTCGATGAAGAGGTCGTAAACAACTCTCACCCACGAAAGGTAATTAATTTTTCATGTGTTATTTTTTTTTCTACATTTTCTTATTGTATTTGATCTATATAACATTCTACACTTTTTATGTCAAAGTTAACAATGAAATTGATTCTTTACAGATGGGTCGTGTTGATGTATTATCGCAACAAAACAGTAAGAAAGAGACTGTGTTTCCGTGGACCGATGTGTTCCAAAAAAGTCAAAGTAAAGAGGCATCTACGGCACCAGGTAACGAAACGTAAAACAGTTTTGCTGAAAAGTTAATTCGGTTATTTAACCTTAACAGAAGTCAGAATAAAAGACGTTTATACCCCTTGTCAAATGCATGTTTTGAAAGTTACAGCGTGATACCTTCTTACTTATAAAACAGATTATTATACCCTGCCATACCCTCTTTAAGTAGCTATGTTGAAATGTAACAGAAAGTTCATCACGTGAACATGAAACTATCGAGTCCCCAGGCCCACATGAAAGTAACGATGGGGATAAGTCGCAGACTAGTGAATTGAAGTACAAAGAGTACATATGTGGTGAAGAAGCTATGTGTATCTCTCCAACCGAACCGTATTGTTTAAGACGTCCTATACGCAGAGGCCATCTTAATATTTCTCAATATTATCCCATGCAACAGGTACTTTCTTTTTTGTTATTTCTTTGGCATTGTCTTGAGTGGTTGTATCATTGTATGATCATATTCTTTTAAAGAAAGAGTAAAATGCCATTTTTGTCCCTGAGGTTTGGCCAGTTTTGCGACTTTCGTCCAAAAGTTTGTTTTTCCGCATCTGGATCCAAAAGGTTTGAAATCTTGCCATTTTCATCCGGCTCGTTAACTCTGTCCATTTTTCTCAGTTAAGATAGGGGTATTTTCGTCTTTTTTGTTAACTTAAAGGTCAATTCGGTCTTTTTCATTTTTTGTACAAGCATTTAGCATAATGTACAAGTATTCAAGATACCCTTACTAAATAAGAAAGACGAAAATACCCCTGACTTAACGGAGAAAAATGGATGGAGCAAATGAGCCGGATGAAAATGGCAAGATTTCAAACCTTTTGGATCCAAATGCGTAAAAACAAACCTTTGGATGAAAGTCGCAAAACTGGCCAAACTTAGGGACGAAAATGGCATTTTACTCTTTAAAGAAAGATATTCAAGAATTTTTTTTACAATTCGTTGGTAGGTACTTGAAGATATACAAGCCATCTGGGACTGGATATTGATCTATAAACTACATATCCCTCATAGTGAGAGAAATATGTATTCTGCTCTTATAGTAGTGCCTGAAACATTTGATAATCGAGGTAACTCGTGTTACTATTTTATTTCAGTCGTGTTAGTTGTAAATAGTTGTTAGTTCAAGGACCTGGTTGCTATTATATAGGTCCCTGTATGTAATTAGTTATTTCTTTTTAGTCCCTCACTCTCCCTATAAGTAGTGGGGTCATTTACTCTTGTAAAGACACATTCAATTAATACAAGTTCGGTTTTCATACCATTACCATTTACATGGTATCAGAGCTAAAGGTAGTTTAGCTCAAGAATATCCTCATTCGGGTGACCATTTCCGTCTAGAAAATTCGTAGTATGCTCTGTGGTTGCAGCTCAGTCTGACCTTCCACATCAGAAACGAATTCTCTTCCATACCATTTCCGGTCACCACCAGTTCCGTCCTAAAAACCCGTCCCAGATCTGTTCAAACACCCAAAACCACCACAACCCGTCACCTACTTTTTCAGATCCATTATTTTTTCCGGCGAGTTAACATACACCACCACCACCATCGTGCTCGGAATCTCCCGATCTACAAAACCCCACAAACCGCGCCGCCGACCGCCGCCCCACGCGCCCCCACGCGCCACCACAGCCTTCCGCCACCGCAACCCACGCGCCGCGCGTGACGGCGCGTCGCCGCTCCTCCGGCCGCCGTGTTTTACCAACCTGATCGGAATTACCTCCCCGACCATTCCGTCAAGTTAATTTTTCAATCCGAGAACTTTTTCGTTTCTGCCTCGTGTAGCGTGTTCGTCTGTTCAGATTTTTCGAGGTTACTGTTCACCAGGTCCAGACCTGATCAGCCAATTTCCGTGAAATCGGTTTTCCGATCTAAGCAACTTTCGTTTTCTGCCTCGGTTCGCGTGTCCGTAATCCAGTTCAGTTTTTCGTTTAAAAATGGGAGATGATAAGAAGAATGAGAACCAAATTGCTCCAGGCATTATCAACTATGCCTCCGTTTTACGTATTCCTGTTAAGTTAGACTCGAGCAACTGGAGTTCATGGAGCCTCTTTGTCCAAAAAGGTCTTGCAAGTGTGGATAAAGAGGACCATCTAACAAAACCACGCCCTGATCCAACTCCTCGGGAATGGCGTATTGACGATAGTGGGATACAAATGGCTCTATGGAATTCCATGGAGCCACAAATCCTCACTATCGCTCAAAACTTCCCTACAGTAAAGGCAATGTGGGACCACCTGTCTTCATCCTTCTCAGCTAAGGAATCTTTGTCCCATGCCTATTCTGTTGTTCAAGCCTTCACCCGGGCGGAACAAGGTGACTCCACCTTCACCGATTACTTTACTCGTTTCTCAAAGCTTCAAGATGAGTTACGAGCTCTTTTCCCACCTACTGCTGATTTAAAGGTTCAGGAGGAGCGTAACACCAAAATGGACGTCATGATGTTTATTGCGGGTTTATCACCTAAGTATGCAAGTGCACGTCCATTATTACTAAGTAACTCTACCGCTATTTCATCTGTGGCATCCACATATCACCTATTGCGCGAAATGTATGGTCCGGACGCATCTCCAACTGATATGTCTGCCTTGGTCAGTAAGGGTACAGGGCAAAGTTCTTATATGAAGAAAGGCCCCGGACGAGGCAATGGGGGACATGGTGGTAATCTTGTATGTCACTTGTGTCATGAACCTGGACATGCAAGGTACAACTGCCCGAACAACTGTCATTATTGCAAGCTGCCAGGGCATACAAAGCATAATTGCCCAAACCGTGCTCCTGGATCTCAACCAAAAGCTCGACTAGCTTCTACTGATGAGTCTTCTCCTACTGGTGCGTATTCTGACCCAACTACTGGTACTGCCTACACGTTGAGCAAGGAGGATCTCAGTAGACTTCAACAGCTGTTGGCCTCACAGTCGCCTGCTCCTAGCCCACAAGCCAGCTTGGTCAATTCAGGTATACTTTCTTATCTTGACTTATCCTGGATTATTGATTCTGGAGCTACTCATCACATGACTGGGATTCAGGATCTTCTTTCTAGCCTACGTATTGGTTCTCACCCACCAGTTCGTCTTGCTGATGGATCCTCATGCCCAGTCCGTGGCATTGGATCGGTTAGTAATTCGAAAGACCTAAATCTTTCTTCTGTCTTGTTGGTTCCTAAATTCCCTGATAACCTTTGTTCGGTAAGTCAAATTACCAAACAAAATAACTGCTCCGTAACCTTTTATCCTACTCACTGCATTTTTCAGGAACTAGGGACGAACCGGCTGATTGGCATAGGTTTTGAATCAGGAGGCCTCTACCGTATGTCTTTATCGTCACACCCTAAAGCCAACATATGTGATTCCAGTATCAGGGAGGCTCACTGCCGGCTAGGCCACCCTTCTGCAGCGGTTCTGAGGCAAATGAGACCGGATTTTCCATCTTCCTTTGATTTTCATTGCGAGTCATGTCAGCTTGGTAAACATACCAGGCGTCCCTATCCCCCTAGAGTGTCTAATCGAGTCAGTACGTTGTTTGAACTTGTGCATTCTGATGTCTGGGGCCCATGTCCCACAAAATCGACTTTGGGTTTTCAATATTTTATCACCTTTATTGATGATTATTCGCGTGCTACTTGGGTTTATCTATTGAAATCTCGTGCTGAAATATATTCAATATTTCGTGAATTTCATGCTTACGTTAAAACTCAATTTCAAACCTCAATTAAAACCTTGCGTACAGACAATGCAAAAGAATATTTGTCGACCGACTTTTCTTCTTACTTAAAATCTAATGGCATTATTCACGAGTCGTCTTGTGTTTACACACCACAACAAAATGGTGTCGCTGAACGCAAGAACCGACACTTATTAGACATCACTCGCACTCTCATGATTCATTCTTATGTTCCTCATCGTTTCTGGGGAGACGCTGTCCTTACTGCCGCTTATCTTATTAACCGTATGCCCTCACCTGTCATTCATGGTCAAACCCCGTTTTCTATCCTTTTTCCTAAAGGGACTATGTTTTCACTTCCACCCAAAATATTTGGATGTGTTGCATATGTTCATGATCATCGTCCAGGGACCCCTAAACTTGATGCCAGAGCCATTCGTTGTATCTTTGTGGGTTACTCACGTGTCCAGAAAGGTTATCGGTGTTATAGTCCTTCTCTTCGTCGTTACTTCACTAGTTCCGACGTTACTTTCCATGAGGAATGTCCCTTCTTTCCTACATCCTCTACTCCTGTGTCAGATCCATTTCCAGAACCTGATCTTCCCGAATCTCCTTTCATCCCTGTTGTTCCTTTGTCCTCTGTTCCGTCTACCCCTCCGGTCTCAGACACCACAGTTCCAACTTCTGCAGATTCGGGGCTACCGACAGGTCCTCCACCATTACTCTTCACATATGCTAGGCGAGGTAAGGAATCAACAACAGAGACTCTTGATTCACAACCGGCCTCTACATCTGGTACGTCCACAGTTCCACCACCTGACACTGATCCTGTTTCACCATTACCAGAAACCGTTGCCTATGATCCTCCAGGTGCACCGTATCCTGATATACCTATTGCCTTTCGAAAAGAACCTAGACATACCACCCGTTATCCCATCCAGGATTATGTTGCTTATGCTCACCTATCCACGGAGTCTCATGCCTTCACCACTTCACTTGATTCCTATCCGATTCCCAAAAATGTGATGACAGCTCTCGCTCACCCAGGATGGCGTCAAGCTATGGAAGAAGAGCTTGGGGCTTTAAAGACTAATCATACATGGGATCTTGTGACGCTTCCGCCAGGAAAGCGTGTTGTTGGTTGTCGTTGGGTCTTCACGGTTAAACTTAACCCTGACGGTTCTCTACATCGTCTGAAAGCTCGTTTGGTAGCCAAAGGCTACTCTCAAGCTTATGGTATTGATTATGACGAGACTTTCTCTCCGGTTGCCAAAATGCCCTCCGTGCGTATTTGCATTGCTCTGGCTGCCATTCATCATTGGCCGCTCCACCAGCTTGATGTCAAGAACGCCTTCCTTAATGGTGTTCTTGAGGAGGAGGTTTATATGGAGCAGCCACCAGGGTTCATTGTTAAGGAGGAGGCATCCAAGGTATGCAAACTACGTCGCTCTTTATATGGTCTTAAACAATCTCCCAGAGCATGGTTTGGGCGGTTTTCTAGTGTCATGGAAGAATTTGGAATGGTTCGTAGTACATATGATCACTCTGTATTCTTCAGACATCATCAGGGTCGAAGGATCATCTTAGTTGTTTATGTGGATGATATCATAGTTACAGGGGATGATGAAGATGGGATTACCAAGCTCAAACAGTTCCTTCAGTCTTAGTTTCAGATTAGCGACTTAGGTCGACTTCGGTACTTCCTTGGCATAGAAGTATCTCGTTCCCCACAAGGAATACTCCTTTCTCAGCGGAAGTATGTCCTTGATATGTTAACTGAGTGTGGCTTATTGGGTTGCAAACCGGTTGATAGTCCTATGCTTCCTACGAGGAAGCTCATTCCAGAGGACGGAAGTCCAATGAAAGATCCTGAGCGATACAGACGATTGGTCGGAAAACTTAACTACTTAACTGTCACCCGACCAGATATCTCCTTTGTCGTTAGTGTCCTAAGTCAATTCATGGCCACTCCATACACAGGACACTGGGATGCTGCTCTCCGTGTCTTAAGATATCTCAAGAGCACACCAGGCCTAGGGATCTTATATTCCGATCAGGGTCATTGTCGTGTAGGTGCTTTCACAGAAGAAGGAGATGGACGTATATCTGGATTCTCAGACGCAGATTGGGCAGGCTGTCCTATTTCCCGTCGATCCACCACTGGGTACTGTGTTTTCGTTGGAGGAAATCTTGTTTCCTGGAAGAGTAAGAAACAACACACCGTATCTAGATCAAGTGCCGAATCAGAGTACAGAGCTATGGCAGATGTTACATCAGAGATGATATGGGTTCGTCGTCTTCTCAGAGAACTTGGGGTTATCTCTGAAGACTTGATGCGATTATACTGTGATAATCAATCAGCTATACATATAGCCAAAAATCAAGTATTCCATGAGAGAACTAAACACATTGAGGTTGATTGTCACCTAATCAGAGATCGGATAGTCGGCACTCAAAAGGATCCTCCATCTATTCAGCCAATTCATGTTAAAACGGATCTTCAATTAGCAGATATCTTCACAAAACCACTGCGGAAGACACAAATAGACTTCATATGTAACAAGTTAGGCATGATTAACATCTATGCTCCAACTTGAGGAGGAGTGTTAGTTGTAAATAGTTGTTAGTTCAAGGACCTGGTTGCTATTATATAGGTCCCTGTATGTAATTAGTTATTTCTTTTTAGTCCCTCACTCTCCCTATAAGTAGTGGGGTCATTTACTCTTGTAAAGACACATTCAATTAATACAAGTTCGGTTTTCATACCATTACCATTTACAAGTCGTTTGGATACAAGATAACTCATCTTTTGTTATATAACTTTATTCAGAAATCAAGGAGATATTATCTATCGTATTACGTGACTTGCGGTTTAGTTCAGCAGTAGTCCATCAAGTGAGAATTCATTGTTATATATTCTTTTACATGTTACATTTCAAGTAATAATTTGTACAAATAGAAATTAATGAAACTATAATTTATGATATTATAGATGCCTAGATGGTAACCGAACAGGATTTCTTATAAATGCAGGAAGGTCTGGCTGCAGTGTTTGGAAATGGATTATCAACAGCATGTGTTGTGAATATTGGTGCTCAGGTCACTTCAGTTATTTGTGTCGAGGTGATCTTAACGTCTACTATCAATCAGACGCTAATAAAATTTTAAACCAAACATCTTATATTATTAATCTTGTTAGGATGGAGTTGCTCTTCCTCATACACAAATGACGTTACGTTTTGGCGGAGAGGTGTGAATTTCATTACTCAGACACTACTCACTAGTCTTCCTGATCGGTTTATATTCCTTTGGGTGTGTGTGTGTGTCAGAGGTGTTGACTTTGACTCAATTTTACATAATGATCTGTTTAACCATGTCAGGATGTATCAAGATGCCTTTTGTGGACTCAAAGACATCATCAGACATGGCCGCCTATTCGTACGGATGTGCTTGCTAAACCGATAGATTTGCTGATGCTGAATAGGCTCAAAGAATCTTACTGCCAGATTTATGTGAGATCATATAACGGCTCTGTTAACGTTTTAAAGTGTATTGTTAAAATATTAACTTTATATATTTTAGAGTAAATTACACAAGCGGTCACTGTGGTCCTTTATTTGAAGAAATTACATATATGGTCTTCACTATGCACCCATCATCAACACTGGTCCTTTTCACTGACATTAAAAAAAATTGTTAAGTCATTGTGAAATGACCACTATACCCTTATACTTGGTTTCTTTCTTTGACTTTTAGATTAGTATGAGCATTTGTCTTTATATTTTTCCTTTGAGCAGGAGGGGGAAGTTGAAGCTGTCGGGTTGGTTCATTCATATGAAGATGGTTTGCCACCTGGATCTCATAAGACAAGGCTAACTGCTCTTAACGTATGGATTATAATCTTAAATCTCAATTTTATTTGACATGTACAAACTCATATCTACACTGCCTGTGTTTTTTCTTAGAAGATTCAAGTTCATAGTAGTTAAAGCTGTAGGGAAAATCTGTAATCAACAAAATTGAACTTATTTATGCAGGACTCTTGACGGTTTTAATATAGAATTTTAGGTTTAACAAAGTTATGACTCTTAAACTGCAACTAATTTTTCATAATCTATTATTTAGGTGGCGCCTATGGGTCTTTTCTATCCTACGCTTTTGGTTCCAGATGTCTATCCTCCACCACCTCGTTCATGGTGAGTGCTAACGACAATTTCATGTGGTTTTTATATTTAAAAAATAACTAAAAGTCAAAATTTCGAACTACCTGGTTGTGTTTTATCTCTAACAGGTCAAATGGATTGAAAGTCATCATTAGTTTATTTTTGAGTAAAATGTCATTTTCGTCCCTGAGGTTTGGCCAGTTTTGCGACTTTCGTCCAAAGGTTTGTTTTTCCGCATCTGGATGCAAAAGGTTTGTTAACTCTATCCAAATTTCTCCGTTAAGTCAGGGGTATTTTTGTCTTTTTGGCTAACTTAAAGGGCATTTCGGTGTTTTTCACTTTATGTAAAAAGACCGAATACCCTTGAAAAAGACCGAACTGCTCTTTAAGTTAACAAAAAAGACAGAAATACCCCTGACTTAACGGAGAAAAATGGATGAAGTTAACGAACCTTTTGGATCCAGATGCGGAAAGTCGCAAAACTGACCAAACCTTAGGGACGGAACTGGTATTTTACTCTTTATTTTTCATGCATGAAACCTCTGGAATCATTTTTCTACCCTTCAAAAGGCTAGATAAGTATTGTTATAGTAATATAAATTTTCTAATCATATTTGACATGTTGATTATTAAAAAAGTAAAAATCTGGACAAAATGAGTTTCGGGTCAACCTGTTTCGACCCGTACAAAAAAGTCGCTTATATTGACCATATCTCAATTCGTGGCTGTCTTCATCCAAAATTTCTTGTATAGGTTTAAAGATTATGAAGATATGCTAGAAGACACCTGGCATATCGACTTCCCCAGGAGACCTGATGTATCAGACGGCTTATACTCAGGCATAAATAATCCATTACAAATGTGGGATAATTATCCGTATATGTCAAATCAGCAGAAGAAAGAAGATAATATTGGGCTTGCAGACGCCATTACAAAGAGTATCCTTTCAACAGGTAAATAAACCACTGATTTTGCTAATACGCGTCACACCTTGTTATATATTTGCTCACTTTTCTTTGGATCTCGGATTGATAGGGCGTATAGATTTACAGAGAAAGTTGTTTTGTAGCATGCAGCTGGTGAGTTTCAAGTGTAATTTGTGAGGATTTTATTAAAACTAAAATTAATTTCCAGTGAGCTTTGAAGAAATGACGATTTTTAAAATTGTAGATTGGTGGAGTCGCTTTGACAGCGGGTCTTATTTCGGCTGTGGAGGAGAGGTTTGAAATCGTTGCTTTCTATTCTCAAGATTTTAGTACTTTACCAGTTTTATGTTAATGTTTGATCGACTGATTTTACAAAAAAAATAAATAAAATAAAAACATAACAGAAAACTCCATTGTTTATGGGCGATTTATTCCCATTCAAAATAGAGGGGTTATTTTATGTAAATTCCAAAATAGGAGTGTTTAAAAGGCTCGCTCAAAAATAGCTTGAAAAAAGCTCATTTTGTTTTCGGCCGAGCCGAGCCAGCTCATTTTGTAATCGAGTCGAGCTTGATCCAGGGGTGCTCGGCTTGATGCCTCAACTCATAGCTCGACTCGATGGCTCGGCTCTGTGGCTCGACTTGATGGCTTGTATGTATGTATGTATGTATGTATGTGTGTGTGTGTGTGTGTGTATATATATTTAATTTAGAAATGTGTGTTATTTTTTTTTTGTTTTTTATGATATCAATAAAAAAAAAAAAAGATATCAATATTTGTAAAAAAAAATTAACGAGCCGGCTCGACTCGACTCGACTCGATTGGGCTCGAGTTGGCTCGAAGTTTCTACAAGCTGAGCTCGGGCTCGGCTTTTCAGCTCGACAAAATAATAGAGACTAGCCGAGCTGGCTCGTTTAAGTTCGAGCTTGAGCCCAGCTTGGCTCGTCTCAATTAAAGCCCTATTCCAAAACACTTATATCCATTTTACAGAATTGTTGAATTATGTTTCATGACCATTATTTGCAGAGTTTTACATGCTATTCCCTCAAATGAAGCAATTGATACAGTTGAGGTTAGTTTTACTTCCAGTAATTTATGATCGGCTGTATTTCCTCTTTGAATTAAAGCTCTGTACAAGTGTAGATTTATATTGTTATAAAACTTGGATTCTTGATCTCATGTCTTCGTTTAAAGGATTATATATATCATATTTTTTATACCAAGTTTTTCTTTCTTGAATAGGTATTGCAATCAAGGACCAATCCGTTGTTTGTGGCATGGCGAGGCGGGGCAGTAAGTCGATTCTAGCTTCTTTTCTTTCCTGTTTATAACCACAAAGTAGAGGTGGCAGTTTTCATCCATTTACGAATGAATCGATTTGGGTTCTAGTGTATCCCAAATGAGGTGTATCTAAAATTTTTGCCAAAAATGAAACGTGTCGTACGGGTTAAAGACGTTAAAACTCTATTAAAAGTTGGACAAAAGGTGTTTGTGTCCAACCCAACACGACCCACTCAAAAAAGTACCCGTTTTGACACGTTACCCAAAGTGCTTGACCCAACATTTTGCTACCTCTAGTACAAACGAACGTAACTAAACCCTTGTCAATTGCCTTTTGTTCGTGCAGATACTGGGTGTTATCGATTACGGTCGTGATGCTTGGATACATCGAGAAGACTGGATTAAAAACGGGATTCATATAGCAGGAGGCAGAAAATACAAGGACTCTTATTATCTTCAAGCACAACCAATGTGTTACATAAACTCCTAGAAACTACAAATGCGTTTGTGTTACATAAACTCCTAGAAACTAAAAACGCGTTCCGTCCATGTTATTAACCTAACACTATTGTGTTACATAAACTCTTAGAACCTAAAAACGCGTTTTGTTCATGTTATTAACCAGGGCCGTCTCCGAAAATCCCAAAAAAAATTTGGGCCCTGTTCGAGATAAAAAATTTGGGCCCTATTCGCAAATCTTCATATAACATAAACTCATCAATCATTCAATTATATAACCAAAAATTCATAATACTACGATAATTGTTATGAAATTGATAAAACAAATTAACAAAAATAGTATAGCAAAAATTATCAAAGTATCGAACTTACTTGCTAAGCAAACAGTGTGGTTCTCCTAGCGTTTTTTGAAGCAAAGCTCTCGATCAACTTGTGTATTCGGTTTTGTTTTACTTCGTCCGCCTTTCTTTTCTCTTCCTCTAGTTTCTTCCTCTTACGTTTTTGATGGCCGGATAGGTGTTTGTATTTAGGAACGGGAGACATAATTTCTACATATTAACGAATAAAATTCATTCAATCACATTTATCTAAATAAAGTTAAACAATAGCAAACTACTAATTACTAAATTAGAAATCATTCAATCATTCAAGATTTCTATCATTCATTATTCTTATTCATAACACTATTTAGTAAACAGACAAATAATTCAATATTCCAATCATTCATTATTATGAATGCTTTTCGACAAACAAAAGCGAATGTAACATCAATCAACAAACAAAACTCAAAAGACAACAAACAAAATAACAAATATGAAATACCTCTCGGCCTCTCCTGAAATCTGAATCGCGAATCTGATTGCGGATGTCCGGTGGCCACAGGTTCAGCGTTTGACTTTGATGACTGAGGATTTGATCAGAATTCCTGCGGGCTGTGGCGTTTGAGAATTTG
>JARYGA010008221.1:0-22865 GCA_030545235.1 Helianthus tuberosus
CTTTTAAACTTTACATTTCTTTAGCATACTGTAACTGTCAAGCCAATGTACTATCATTTTCCCTTTATACACAAGCTCTTTTCCATTTTCTATTAATTTTATATTTTGAAAATATCTCATGTTTTTGGATTTTTTTTTATTTTTGAATTTTTTTACTGTTTTTGTATTTTCTGAAAATATTACCCTATACTCTCCCCCTAAAATACCAAAACAAGTAAAAAAATCGACAAATCATTGCAGATTGCTTCTCAACATCATCTACAATGTCTCCTTCATCAACGCCAAGAATCTCTTCCAACACCGATAAAAGCTTCATACCGTTTAATTTTAACAAGTATTGAAAACGAGTTTTATCATACGCTTTGGTATGTAAATCAACTTTTTGTTCGTCAGTGTGGATTTTCTCAATTCGTATCAACTTCTTCTCGAAACAATCTCAGATGAAGTGATGACGAATTTCAATGTGTTTGGTTTTGGCGTGATGAACAGGATTTTTCGTAATGTTAATCACTGCCTCATTATCAAGAAAGATAGGGGTTTTAAGAAATTGCAAACTGTAGTCGCGCATCTGTTGCTGGATCCACAAGATCTGAGAGCAGCAGCTGCTAGCAGATACATACTCCGCTTCACATGTGGATAAAGCCACAGAGGTCTGCTTTTTGCATTGCCAGGGACCAATCGTGATCCAAAGAACTGGCACCCCGCTGTTGTTGATTTAGCGTTAACTTTGCAGCATCCGAAATCGGAATCGGAATACCCTTTGAGCATAAAGTCGCCTTCTCTTGGATACCACAACCCCAATGATGGAGTTCCGTTCAGGTAGCGTAATATCCTTTTCACAATCACCATGTGCGAAGCTCTCGGGTTAGATTGAAATCTTGCTGCGAGGCAGGTTGGATACATAATATCGGGTCTTGAAGCTGTCAAATACATCAGCGATCTGATCATGGAACGATATAACGTTTCATCTACCTTCTCTCCGGTGAGATCTGGATTTATCCCATGGTTCGTCGCTAATGGGGTGGAAGCTGGAGTAGAACCTGACATCCCGAATTTCTCCAAGATATCATGAACGTACTTCGTTTGATGTATGAAAATTCCTTTGGGTAGTTGATCAACCTGCAGTCCCAAAAAGAATTTCATCTCACCCATCGATGACATTTCAAATTTCTGCTTCATAACTTGTTCAAAATCTTTGCACAAATTTTCATTTGTTGACCCAAATATGATGTCGTCCACGTATATTTGAACTATCAAAAGATGACCGTCGACCTCTTTGGTGAAGAGAGTGGCATCCACTTTTCCTCGAATGAAGCTGTTGGCTAGCAGGTGTTGAGACAATGTCTCGTACCAAGCTCTCAGGGCCTGGTGTAAACCATACAGCACTTTATCCAGTAAGTAAACCTTGTCTTTGTGGATTGGGTCGGAGAAACCTGGTGGCTGTCCGACATATACCTCCTCTTTTACCTTCCCATAAAGAAACGCCGATTTAACATCTAGCTGATATACTTTGAAATTTTTCCAAGATGCAAATGCTAGGAAGATTCTGATCGCTTCAAGTCTAGCAACCGGAGCATATACTTCAGTGAAATCTATACCCTCCTGTTGACTGAAACCCTGGACTACGAGTCGAGCTTTGTTACGAATAATAACCCCTCTATCGTCTCTCTTGCACTTGAACACCCACTTGGTGTTTATCTTCCTCTGACCATCAGGCAAATCTACTAACTTCCACACTCCTAACTTCTCAAACTGACTCAACTCTTCTTGCATAGCATTGACCCAAGAATCTTCGATTAGCGCCTCTTTGTATTCGCAGTTCGATCTGCGAAATAAAACAACTTAGTGAAAACTCAGTTTGTAAAGGTGCTACTGTAGAATAAAAACAAGTAAGGCCTTGGTCAATTTGTCGTCTAGTTCGGACGCCTGATTGCAATTCTCCTATTATCAACTCCTCTGGATGGTATGAAAGTGTTCTTGGCATCACCTTGCCTGGAACATCTACCTCACCTTCCAAATTTGTGACATTCTCATTTGCACCTTGTTCACTGACTGGAACTGTTTGACTTGAAATCTGGATTTGCTCCCCCTCAGAATCTGAATCACCATGATGAAATACTGGTCCATTATCAGATTCTTGATTTTCATCGTGTGCCATCTGATTATCATGAGCAACTTCATTTTGTTGGATATCATCATGTTCTCCAGCATTGCTTGGACCTGCTTCATTGTCATTTGAAGTTTGTCGTGGTCGACTTGAATACTCAGCTGGGAACCTTTCCTGCGAAGACTCATACACTCTCAGAATATCCAACTCGTCAAAGAAATATTCTTCTTCTTCCTTTTCTTCTTCCATGTCAAACAAATCCCACAAAGTATCGTAGTGAAAACGCCATGAGTCGCCTGGATTCTGCGGAGGCATTGTATTACCTTGACACTCAACATTGTGTGCTTCGATAATACGCTTTAAGCTTGGAACAAAGACTCGTTTCAATGGACTTGAGTAACCCACGAAAATTCCTTCAATGCTCTTTGGACCAAATTTACCAAAAGGCTCTAGAACTGTGCAGGGAGACCCAAACGGTTCTAAATACTTCAGGTTTGGCTTACGGTTATTGATCAGCTCGAAACACGTCTTGTTGAATTTCTTTACAGTGAGAACCCGGTTGAGTGTATAGCAAGCGGCGGATACTGCTTCTGCCCAAAAGTTGACAGGTAGTTTGGAATCAGTAAGCATCGTCCTGGCCGTTTCAATTAGCGTCCTGTTCTTTCTTTCAGCTACTCCATTCTGCTGCGGAGTGTAAGGCGCGCTAAATTCATGCAATATACCTCTTTCATTACCATATTCTTCCATATTGTTGTTCTTGAACTCAGTACCATTATCACTTCTGATTCTTTTGATACGCCTTTGGTACAAGTTTTCAATTTTTCTAAACAACGCCATCAAACTATCAAACGTCTCATCTTTCATCTTCAGAAATGAAACCCATGAAAACCTTGAAAAATCATCCGTGACAACCAAACAATAGTAATCACCAGTGATGCTTTTTACGTTCACTGGACCAAAAAGATCCATATGAAGTCTCTCTAAAGGTCTTGAGACTGAGTTGACTTTCTTTTGAGAATGTGATTTCTTCCTCTGCTTCCCTTTGATGCAGCTAATGCACTCCCCCTCAAGATGAAAACCTTTCACATGAACACCAGTAACTAAGTCGTTATGCACCAAGTGATTCATTTTTCGAAGATGTATATGACCCATCTTCCGGTGCCACAATTTTGACTCTTTTTCTGTTGCTCTTGACACAAAACAGTGTGCTTGACCCGTGGTTGTAGTAGCTACACTCATGTCCAATACGTACAGATCATTCACTCTAGATGCCCTCATGATAATCCATTCTCCAGGAACAACAAATCCTAGTTTCAAGATCAAACATTCTTTGTCTATAAAGTGCGTTGTATACATACGATCACAGATCTGAGATATGCTCAGAAGATTGTTTTCAAGCTCGGCGATGTAGTTAACTCTTTCAAATGTTACAATACCATTGGATAAGGTTCCTTCACCAACTATTCTACCACCTTGATTGCCTGCAAAACCTACATAACCTCCTTTGAAATTTCTAACATCATACAGCAGGGCTGTTTTCCCCGTCATGTGCCGAGAAGCTCCACTATCCATAATCCAACGTGAAACGGATCTTGGAAACTCCTGCACATATCACAAATACTTAGTGAGATTTTGATGCCACCCAAGCCTCTTTCGACTCGGGTAACTGAACTTTAAGGTGAGATTTTGTAGTGTAAAGTGGCAGAAAATTTTTATCATTCATCTTTAATCTCTCTGCAGACCCAACCTCAACTTCTTTGTATAAGAAAAATTCGTCTTTTTGAGATTGACCGGATGGTTGGTCTTTCTTCGAAACAACCTTTTTCTCAGAAGTAACAGACTCTTGTTTTTCAAGTTTCTCATAGTAATCCAAAGGAACGTCCATCTTTACCGGAGTGATAGAAGATGATTGTTTTTCAGTCTCAGAAACCTTTGGTTTTGGAACACTTGATTTCTTTTCAACCACTTTTGGCTTCCATGTTTGTTGAGACGATGCAACCCTTTTGTAAAACTTGTCAATTTTAGTTACCATATTCTTAACAGGTTCAGTTTTAATCTTGGTGTTGTCATTTTTCAAAACCTTTTTCTCAACAACCAATGGAGCTTTTCCCTTCACATCATCTTTCTTTCTTGAATTCATCACAACTTCAGTCTTAGACTTCAAGTTGGTACACTTTCGTGCAATATGTCCAACTTGATTGCATTTGAAGCATGTCCGGGTGTCAACTACCCGACTTGTGCCTTCAGACTAAGGCTGCGATGCTTTCTTCTCAAAGAACTCTTTGTTTGATTTTGAAAAAATCTCAGATTCTTCATCAGAAAGTGAACTTGAACTTGTCACAAACACCTTTTTCTCAGCAAACTTCTTGTTTTGAACATTCTTTTTTTGATAATTCTTACCACCCTTATAACCACCCGACCATCTGTTTCGATTGTTGTTATAAAAACGCGGTGGAACAACAGGTTTCTTGTAGTAAGCTTTATCTTTTTCAAAATTCATTTGCCTCTTCGTCTGATTCAAACCTTCTACTTCAGACAAATCAATTTCAACCAGTTTGAAAACATTTTTCAACTTGTCCACATTAACATTCTCCAGAGGAAACTCAGAATCCGAATACAACTTATCCGATCCCGACATCTTGTACATGACAAGAGTAGGTTCTTCATTTAAGTTGTTTGTGGATTTTAGTTTCGGAATGTAATTGTTCAGAAAACACTCTTCATCCTCAACTGAATCACTGTTAAACTTTAAAACACTTTCAGCCATACCTTTCACAATCTCAGTTTGAACACTATCATCAGATGAAGAAAATGTAACATCAATTGACTCTGGAAGTTTTATTTCATTTGTTTCATCTTCATCATTAACCAACCCGGATGTTTTCTTTGAAAAATTGTTTAACACTGGCGGTGGAACCTGATGATACCCAACCCCAGTTCCATCTGAGTAAACATCTTCGCCTGCTTTGTTTTTCCCGATGGGTTTAGGAACAATATGTTGTAAAACAAAGCTTGTGGAGTTGTAACTGGTTAATTTCAGATTGAAACGCTCATTCTCAATCTTAGCTTCTTCAAACTGAAGCTTCAATTTAGCAATCTCATCCAGTTGTTGGTTGATTTGCTCTTCTTTGTATCTAAGAACTACAGTTAAATGCTCATTTTCTTTATTGGTTTTACCGTTTCTTTCATCAGAATCTTTTACCGTTCGTTTTAGTTGGTCAAAATTTTTTGAAATTTGACGATTTTCAAGAATCAATTTTTCATTTTCTTTCTTAATTCTTTCTACTTCAACTTTATCATTTTCAATTTTCTCAGTTAAATTTTTAGCTCGATCATTTGAAGCTTTTAGCATTTTATCACGGTCTAGAATCTGATCTTCAACCTTTCTGACTCTTGTTGTCAGTTCTTCAACCTTTGTATCACTAAGGTAAGTAAGTGTACTACAAAACTTGCAGTTTTTCATGCAACTTTTGCAGTCACTATCACCTTTGACTTTCTTACCTGTCTCACTTGTTGAAATGTTTGGACTGACCTTGCTTTTAGACTCAGTTTCAGACTTAGAGTCTACCTCAAGTTCCTTTGCAGCAAGCACTTTGTCAGCCATCTTCCCCAAGTTTTCAGTGGTAAATTCTTGTGAAGTATCAATAATCCCATCATCAATCTTCTTAGACTGCGACTCTTTCTCTTTCTCTATTTCTTTTTCTTTCTCTTCTCCACCTCCCCACCATTCTCTCTGTAAGGCTTCTTCTTCTTCAGCAAATTCCTCAATGAAAGCTTCTAGACTAAGAGTTTTCGTATCAATAGCAATGTTTCCTTGAGGATCAAGGTAACATTCTCTATCAGCATCCCATCTCTTTGCTCTCTTAGCTTCACTGAACACCTTAGATAATCTGATCATCTTGAATTCTGCTCTCTGCTTTCTGCTTTTGTATTTTTGTTCTTCATTTCTGGTGTCTTTGTAAGGAATAATCTTTTCTGCTGCAAAAGCGTAACCAACTGCATCTTCCTCTGTTAGCAGTTCACTCCAATCAAAACCTTCGTCATCATGAATAACAGCAAGAGCTCTTGATTTTTCTTTGGGGACATCCTCAAGCTGCTTCATTCTGGGCGGTTCTGATTTATTCTGATGATAGATCGCTCTTTTGTAGTAATCCTCGCGGAATGGATTTGCAGTATCATCAGCAGGAGCGTTACGACATTCACGTTTGAAATGTCCTTTTTGTTTACACCTGAAGCATGTGACTTTTGATTTGTCAAAGCCAAGTTTTGTGGACGGCCCTCCGATAGAGTGTCTCCCAGTAATCTCCATAAACCGTTGCGCTCTCCGGACTGCACTGGCCATACACCACCTGATATCGATAAGTTCCATCTCTTCAGGATCTATTTGATCATAGTCCTCCTTAGTCAGGTTGGTGTTTCCAATCTTTCCCGCCACGAGGCTCTCATACGATTCTAACACCGACGCTAAGAACACCATCTGTTGTTTTGCTGACTCTTCACTGAAATTTTGAGATTTCTTCAGATCCATAGCAATGTTACATTAGAACAGATTCTTTGATGCAGATTGGCTTGGATTTGTTGAAGAAGATCCACTATGAAAACCACTGTGAGGAGTTTCTTGATTCACATTATTTGAACTCTCTGCAGAAAATGCTGTTCTTGGAGAACCAGTCTTTGGTAGATTTCCTCTGTAGTAAAACTCCACATTCTGCTAATAAGATGAGTTGTTGACTTTGCTAGATTTCTTGATCTCCAACTCGTGACTCTCTAGTCTTTCAATAAGCAGATCCACTGTCAACTCTTCAGACTTGATTGTATTCTTCAGCATTAATGCAAAATACTGCCAATCTTGTTCATTCGGCAGCGAGTCGAACAGTTTGTCAACCAACTCTTCTTGAGTATATACAATTTTGTGTCTTGCCAGCTCCAATTTCAGATGCCCGAATCTCTCAATCATCTTAGAAACAGACTCATTCTTTAAACAACCAAATAAATCAAACTCTTTTCTTAACAGTTTCTTTTTGTTTTTGACTGTCTCAACACTACCTACACATTTTACCCTTAGTTTCTCCCAAAGATCTTTTGAATTTTCATATTCTATCAACGAAATTATATCATCTCTCACAGACTGATGAATCAACGCGATGCACTTTTGTTCAGCAACATATCTTTCAATCTCATCATTATCTGTTAGACTTTCACCAAAACGTCCTCCTTTAACGTAACCAATCTTTAAACTCTTCCAGCTTGGATATGCAAAAGCTTAAAGCCATTCGTCAAACCTTGTAGCCCACCTATTGTAATCTTCAATTGCCATCAGTTTTGGAGGTTTGTTGTATGTTCCATAGGCACTCTCAACACTTAATGCATCAGAAAGAGTCTTTTTCGCACTCGGATCTTTCTCATTTGTGTTATTTGATGTGTCGTTTGAAATATCATCTCCACCATTTCCAGCAAAGGCAAAAACGTCACAGAACGGATTCATGAACTCATCCATCTTCAAATACCTGAAATGATCAACAAACACTTAGAAAATTTTTGAAATTTTGAAAATATTTTCAAGCGGAATCAATTGAAGCGGAATAGCTTCAAACGGAATAAGCTTTCAAGCGAAATTACTTGTCAAGCGGAATAGCAATTCAAGCGAAATAAGGTCACTTGAAGCGAAATAAGGTCACTTGAAGCGAAATAAGTAATTCCGTTTGAACTCAACAGCAGTTTCAAGCGGAATTAGTGATTTCGTTTGAAATAGTCAACAATCTCAAGCGGAATTAAGCAATTTCAAACGAAATTAGATTTCACTTGAAATGGTATGCACTTTTCAAGCAGAATAAGACCAAATATGTAATTCCGCGTGGGATTACACTGAAACTTTCAAGCGAGATAAGGATGATGTCGGCGAGTTCGAACAGATTTTCAAGCGGAATTATCCAATTTTATCAGAAATTTTTCGAATTAAGGTCCAATTCTTTCAAGGATTAGTTAACACTATGTTTCGCTTGATATGTGTAAGTTTTAAGCCATTTCAACCGTTAAATTTTGTTCAAATCAGAAAAGAAGGAGTAGAAGTGTGAGAATCCCATGAAATCAAGCTGAATTGGTATGAACTCCTCATCCTGAGCTCTGATACCACTTGTTGGATCGTCGTGTGACCCTAACGAGTCAATCTGAGTAGTTCATCATAAAAAAAGGCGGAATCAATGTAAATGATATCAACACAGCTTGTTCCTTTCTAATCTTTATCTATTACTGATTTCCTGAGCTTTTACAAGTTCAAATGACAAACGGACAGCACCTCGGCTCAGAGAACATGACCTAATTCCACTCCAAATGACACCAGCACAAGGGTATTTATAGATGGAGTGATTCCGCTTGAACATGACATGAGTTTCAAGCGGAATAAGTAATTTCGCTTGAACATGTCAATGCCCATTTCAAGCGGAATTAACTTGTTAATTTCGCTTGAACTGAACATTGTCACTTTCAAGCGGAATTACCCACTTTAACGTATAAAACCCTAATTTCAACCCTGTTGTGTGCTAGTTTATCCTATCTAGACAAAAGACTCGATTAAGACGAAGTTAACAGACACTAGATGCACCAACAAATTTAAAAACTTTATTAATCTTTTCCGCAATCACATTTTGAATCGGAAATTCAACATCTGAAATCAATTTGTCAGATCCAACCATATAATATGCCAATCTAACTAAAACATCATTCATATTGGTCTCAGATTTTGAATTTTTCAGATAATTTTTATAAAAACTTTCCTCATCTTCAACTTGTGATTCAGAATTTTTATTCTTGGTAGAATCATTTTCATCTTTCAAAACGCTTTCAACAACCTTACATACCATCTCTGAATCACCATCATCATCAGATTTGGAGTAAGTCACATCAATGTTTTCAGGAAATTGATCAACCATATCGAATGCCTTTGCCACCGTCTCATCATCATAGAAAGTATATTTTTTCTCTAATGGTGGTGGAACCTGATGATATTATGAACCAATTTCCTTTTTGTTTTTCTCAGAATCATTATCATTCGGTTTAATGTTGAAAATACATTCAAGAATATAAGAAGAAGCATGATAACTTTGTAGTTTATTATTTTCCTTTTCCTTTTCAGCCAATTAACGTTTTAATTCAGCAACTTCATCAATATACTGATTTAATACTAATTGTTTTCCTTTATACCTGGCTTCAAGGAACTTTGTCGTTTCAGAATATTTCACAACTTTTTTTTGAAGACGTTTAATTTGACTTTTCAAAGTTTCATATGCTTCTTTTGTTCTATGATGTGATTATTTCATCACATCATATTCTTTTTTCATTTCTTGAACAACATTTTCTTTTTGAAAACATTTTTCACAATCTACTGAACACTTTTGTTTCAAAATTTCATTTTCCTTTTTAAGAACATTACATTTTTGTGTCAGCTCTTCTTCCTTTTGTTTCAAAATATTTTCATTTTCAAACATTTTTTTTACATTTTTTGGATCTCAAATTTTCATCCTTCTCAGTACAGGCACTGCATATGTCTATGCATTTCCTGCACTGCACATCATTTTTATTTTTAGATTGTTCATCACTTTCATTATTATTACCCATTAATTTAACCTGATTTGACGACTTGGAAGATTCAGTTTGAAGTTTTACCTCAGTATTTCCTGACATCATGGTTTCTTCTGCCGTCTTCTTCTGATTCTCAACCATCTTCTCTTGGTTCTCAGCAAGGATTTCTTCCACATTCTTCTTCAACGTCTCTGTTGACATTTCTAGACTTGCATACATCACTTCTTTTATACGCTTCTTCATTCGCTCAACATAATTTTATCTTCTTTCTTCTTTGAATAAAGTTCTGCAGCAGTAGGAATAACAGCAAGCAGTGCATCAAAATCTACACTCTTTGGATCCACTGCAGTATTTCCTTGAGGATCTATGTAACATTTCCTCTGT
This sequence comes from Helianthus tuberosus, assembly GCA_030545235.1. NCBI lineage: Eukaryota > Viridiplantae > Streptophyta > Magnoliopsida > Asterales > Asteraceae > Helianthus > Helianthus tuberosus. Next base: position 10,070 of record JARYGA010008221.1, read on the forward strand.
TCATCCCATCTCTTGGCTTGTTTTGCCTCTTTGAAGATTACAGACATTTCATCTAATCTACTACGCATAATTCGATATTCTTGATTGTATTTTATCTCAGCAACCAAAGCACTACACTCTTTTGGAATATATGTGTTCCAATTGAATCCTTCGTCTTCTTGAGTCACCACCAAAGCTTGCTTTTTCTCTTTCGAAGGACCTTCATCGATTTGTGATCGATTAATCTTAGGCGGTTACTCTTTGTTGCGATGGTAGATTGTTTTTTGGTAGTAATCATCATGGAATGGATTTACCCTTTCATCAACATCTTGATTCAAGCATTCTCTCTTGAAGTGTCCTTTCTGTTTGCATTTGAAACAAGTAACCTTGGATTTGCCAAACCCCAGTTTTGTTGTTGGACCTCCAAGACATTGCCTACCAGTAATCTCCATGAATCTTTGAGCCCTTCTGATAACACTAGCCATGCACCATCTGATGTCGATCAGCTCCATCTCTTGTGGATCTATTTGATCGTAATCCTCTTTTGTCATGTTTGGATTTCCAATTTACCTACCACCAAACTTTCGTAGGATTCTAGAATTGATGCTAAGAAGATCATCTGTTGCTTGGCTGACTCAACAGTTAGACTCTGAGAACTGTTCAAATTTAAAGCAATGTTGCATTGTACCACATCTGGATTGGATTTGTTTGATGCTGAAGATGAATGATAGCCAGAATCATAATTCGAAGACCTGTTTTTTGATGATTCATTTGAGTTCTCTGCGCTGAAAGAAGTACCAATCTTTGACAATTGATTGTTCGACAACATGCTTCTGCGATAATACAGATTTACGTTTGTTGATAATTTGAGCTGTTAATTTTGTTTTGCTTTTGAATTTCCAGCTCATGACCTTCAAGTTTTTCAATCAACGTATCTAAAGTCATCTCATCAAACTTTGCATCGTTTTTCAGAATCATGAAAAAGGTTTGCCAATCATCTACATGGGGTAGTGCCTCAATGAGTTTGTCAATAATTTCTTCCTTGTCCTTTTTGATATCGAATCTTTCTAGCTCAATTTTCAGATGACAAAAATGTTCTATCATCTGTCGAACATTCTCACCCTTCATACAGTTGAACAGATCGAACTCTTTCTTAAGCAATGATTTTTTTTTCTTCACTATCTCTTTTCCACCTTCAGCTTTAACTTTCAGTGCCTCCCAAATTGATTTTGACGTTTTATTGTGTTGGAGTAACGAAAGAATATCATCCCTAACTGATTGTTGTAACAATGTAATCATTTTTTGTTCGTTAGAGAATACCTTTTTATCGTCATCTTCGTATTGTTAAAATGGAATTTCTTCTTGTTTATCATTTGTGGGTTTTTTATATCCAAATTTTAGCAAGCTCCAACTTTCAAAAGCATAAGCTTTCACCCAACTCTCAAATCTGTCTTTCCACCAGTTATAATCTTCTATATTCATTAGTTTAGGTGGTCTTTGATGAGTTCTGTACACATTATCAAAGTTCAAACTTTCAGAAATAGCATTTGAAATGCTCTTAGGTGTGGATGTTGTAACGGATGTGAAAGCATCGTAGAATTCGTTGTAAAACTCCTCTTCCATGATTTTGAGATACTTGAGAATCACCTACAAACAATTAACAGTATATCAAACAACCTTTGAAAATCAAACAATACTAATCTTGATCCGCGCGGACAGGGGTTTCTAGAACCGTGCGTATGTGGAATACTAGGTCCGTGCGGATGAAGAAGTGGATCCGTGCGAGTTATCTTTTGCTGATCTACACGAACTAACTTGTAGATCCGTGCGTATGGACTTATGTCCAATTCAGACAAATGTGCAACATACCAGCCATGTTTTTCAAGGTTTTTCAAAGAATTTTTGATGAATTTTTTTGAATTTTGATCTGAAACTTTCAACGATTGATTAAAACGTGATTTCACACAATATGTTCAAAAATCAGCCAATTTTATCCATGAATTCGACGTTAAATCTGAGCTTTAAACTTGAAAAAGAAGTGTAGAAAAAGAATGAGTAGAAAATGATGAAATTCAGCTTTGGTTTGACTCTGATTTGCTTGAATCTTCTTGTTTCTTGTATCTTCAGTCCTTGCAATCAATCACCCGCTCTGATACTGCTGGCCTATAAATATTTGCCTTGATCATTTCATTTGTAACTTTCTGATTCCAGTGCCGAGGTGCTGCCAAAGTGTCTCCAGGCTGTAAAATGTTGTTTTATCAATATACAAGGCAATTAGTGTGTATATCAAGCTGGTTCAAAGTCGATACGTTTGTTTCCGCCTCTCGTATTGATTAGAACTCTTCTGAACGACTCGTTTTGGTCGTGCAAACGATCCTACATGCGGTATCAGAGCCAGGTTTAACATTGGCAAAACTTAATTATCTCCTGAAAGTTTTCAATTTTATTTTGCAGATAGATTGGAGAAGTTAAAGAAGAAGCGAGTAGCAAAAGAACAGAAAAAGGTAAAATGCGAGGATATTGCTCAAGAAAAAAAGTCCGAACAGGTTGAAGAAGTTAAGGTTGATAAGAAGGTGGTTGAAATAGAAAAGATACTCGAATTTGAAAAGATTGTAGAAGTCATTAAACCTTGTCTAAAATGTTTGGAATCATGTAAACAATGTGAAGAAAAAGACGAGAAGTTTGGTGAGCTTGAAAAGATGAAAGAGAAATTATTGTTCGATGTTAAGTATGTGAAAGAGTCATATGATGTGTTGAACAGAACGGTGAATAGTTTGCAGAAGACAAACTCAGAAAGGGAAGATGCTTTAACCATGATGAATGCTGTGATGATATCTAAGCAGAAGGCTATCAATCACTATATTGAGGAGTGTGCAAAGTTGAAGCAGGAGTTGGAGACTGAAAAGATAGAGAATGAAATAATCAGACGATTGTTGCAAAGTTATTCAAGTTCTGATTATTTGATTGATAGAATTTATCCAACTGTTGCAGGTTTTGAAGCCTTTCAAGACAAGAAGTCAGAAGATACGGATACTGGTAAGAAACAAATTGCAAATTTTAAAAAGTGTCTGCCTCCAGTTATTCTCCTAGAAAACCAAATGAGGAACAGGTCAAAAAGGCTGTCAATATAAAGTTAAAGTCCGAAACAACTTATGAGTTACCAGAAAACATTGACGTCACGTTCACATCGTCTGACACTGATCATGAGTTAATAAAGAAAGTGGTCGATCAGGTGTTGGATAAAGATGAGGAGTCAGAGTCAAAGTCCGAATCTGGGAGTTCGAATTCGTCGGTTAACAGTTCAAAATCATCGGTCAAAAGGGTTTACAATAAAGAATTTATGTTATCAAAATCTAACTTGAATGACGAACCAAACAAAGTAGCATATACTTTGAATGATTCAGATAAATTATATTCTGATGAAGAATTTCCAATAAGAGGTGTTAAAACTGAAATGATCAATAAGGTTTTCAAACTAACAGAAATTAATATTTCTGAAATAAAAGATGTAAATCTTTATGAAAAGCCTAAACCTTACACCTCAAGAGTTCAACAACGTTTAAACAAGAAAAAGGGTTACAGTTCTGGTTCAGGTTATCGAAAGAAACCAAACCATAACGGTAATTTCCAAAAGAAAGGTCTTGGCTTTATTCCACCCAAAAATCATAAAAATGAGAAAATTTCTAAAACAAAAACAGTATTTGTTTCAGGGTCAAGTGCTGAAGAAGAAGAAGAAGAAGAAAAGAGCTCATTCTGGAAATAATCGAACAAAGAGTTCTTTGCTGAAAAACAAAAGTTTGAGAAGAATGAAGCCTATCAGAAAAAGGAGACAAGAACCTGTTACCGATGTCAAAAAGTTGGTCACATTGCCTGGAACTGTCCAATGGCTACCAACACAAAACAGGAAGTTGTTTCTAAACTCAAAGAGAAAGTTGTTGATAAAACTGAACCACCAACTGAAAAATTCAAAGTGTTTAAAAATTCAACATATGAAGTTGGTGAATGTTCGAAAAGATTTTACAAAAGAAGGGTGAATCTTAATAACCATACGTGGGTTGTTAAGAAATTAGATGTGAAATCTGGCGATGAATCTGACTTGTCAAAGTCAGAGGAGCCACAAGTTGATCTAAAAATAGAAACTTCAGTACCGCCAATGGATGATGTCAATTTTCCACCATTGCGGGCTGAAAATTTTAAACAAAAAGTTGGAAAAGTGGAAATTTTGAATCAATTCTATTCTGAAAAGAAAGAATTTGATGTCGAAAAGGCTTTTAATGGCAAAGTAAAGCATATTTTTGGTAAGATGGTCGATGGTAGGGCCAAAGGGGTAAAAGAATTTTATGAATCGAAGAGGAGAACTTTCACACCGAGTGAAAATAACTCGGATGCACCCAAGGCTGGTCAGGCTTGGGTGTCACCATTCTTTGTTTAAAAATTCTGACTTGCCAAAGCTCCCAAGTTGGTAATCGTCGAGCAGGAATCGGCAACTTTCTTGAGAAATTCACGAAAGGGATATTTCGACCTACAAGTAGTAGTATTCTTGAAATTGTCATATTTCAATTGACAAGTGGTATGGTTGATGATAACCTACAAGTGGTTATTTGTTTGTTCCTATATGTGATTAATCAAGGTCATTAAGTTGAACTTGATTTAACTTTCATACAAGTGGTTTTTGAAGACAAAGTGATGAACAAATCCCCGATTCTACAAGTAGTTTTAACAAAACTAATTTTCCGGAAAAACCATTTGATTAAAACAAACTTAAGTGTTTTGAGATCATAATGGGAAAATAGTTTGTTGTCAGGGGGAGTTCTGATTGTTTATTCCAAGTGGATGGCGATTTGAAGCAATTCACATCAGTTTGTCAAATTTTTCTTTAAATGGTTTTGAATTTTAGGGGGAGTAAGAAATTTCAGAAATTCCAAAAACATTTGAAAATTTGAAAAAGTCAAAAACATGATAAAAATAAAAAATGAGTTTTGTTGTGAAAAAGAGGAAATGATAGTACATCAGTGGACTATCACAGCACGCTAAAGAATTGGAAAGTCAAATGTGATAAACGGTCTCACTGATGATATGCCAGTAGGTTTTTACACGCTTAGTAGATTGTGTTCGAGATATAAACCTAAATATCATACTTACTTATTTCGTGGGGAACATCTCTCGGATATATGGGTAACCCCCGAAATCTTGTTTGAAGGGCTTTCTATTTCTGACATACTAGGTCTTTGTGCGTGGTGATATCTGGGGTATTATACCAGGACTTCTGATTTTGCGGGAGCAATAGCCTAGTTCTCGTATAATACTTTGCATTGCTTTAATCTTAAAGCTCACCCTTAGCATAAAAAATGATGAAACATTGAAAAATGCTAATCATGTGTTGTTGAAAAGAAGATCCCCAAGGGGGACACACCTAAAGTCGAACCATCATCTCTCTGATTTTGCGGAAGCAATAGCCTGAGCTCTCATGGTCTCGCATTTAACCCCTTACAGATATCATTAGTGTACATTCACCTGTAAGACTGAATATAGGAGTCTGGATACGGGATTATATTCTGAGGTAGGACACGCGAATAAGTTTAAGTTCATTAAAACACTAATCTCGTATGTCGAAACAGTTGAACTTTGTGTGAAAAATTAAGTGGATCAGTATACTAACAATCTAAGTGAATCGTTTAGAACTTAAAGTTTTTAAAGCTCAACGGTGCTAGTGATTTGTCTCAAAAACTGATATGATCCTCTTACAAAAACTCGCAAAAATATTGTATGTAAATATTTTTTTTACTGCATTTCAATTTTATTCCTACAAGTGGTTTTAGCTTAAAATTTTGAAAATCCAAAAAGATTTTATTTCATCTTATTTTTGACAACTAATGTTGGAAAGCTGATTTTCAAAATTCTGAGTGCTATACATGACGACAAAAGGGTTGGAAGAGTTTGTTTTTTTGAAAAAGAAAAATGGTATTTTTACAAGTGGTTCGTTAGAGATTAAAATTGTAAAAATTATTTTTTGTTTGATTGATACCTACAAGTGGATTATAAATTTGTCAAATTTTAAATTTGTGAAATTTATTTTGAGGTAGAGTTTGTGCAGGTTTAAGCCAGGTTCTTGATTTTGATCGATTCAGAGAGCCAGTTTTCGATCTTAGAACATGTGAAAGATATAAGAGCCTGAAGATTGTGTATACTAGATTGCGATCTCAGCACAGCTTAAGGGGGAGTTTGTTAGTAAGAGAGGAGTCTGAAGACAGAAAACCCAGGTTTAAATCCTGCTGTACTCGCAAGCTGCTGATGCTGATGAACTTAAGGAATCAAGAGATCTGATCAAGAGAATTTGAAGAATCAGGTTGCGATTCGGGAAAAGACAGAGAAAAGGAAGAGAGAGGAGAAGAAAAAGAGATTGAGGATGCTTACAATGGAGAATACTTTGACAAAGAGCATGTAGACTGATATAGATTGAAGACTCGACATACTGAGGACTTGTACTGAAGACTCGTCGACATCCAAGGGGGAGTCTGTTGGTGCATATGTCTGTCGACTTCGTCTTGTATCGAGTCTTGTGATAGATTAGATAGACCAGGGCACGTTTTACGAGAAATTAGGATTTTAGTGAAGATAGGCCATTTCGCACGAAATGGATGTGTCCATTTCATACGAAATGCAAAAGCATTTCGTGTGAGTCCATTCCGCATGAAATGACCATTTCGTGTGAAACTGTTTCGTACGAAATGGCTGGCCTATAAATACTTACCTTGATCATTTCATTTGTAACTTTCTGATTCCGGTGCCGAGGTGCTGCCGAAGTGTCTCCAGGCTGTAAAATGTTGTTTTATCAATATACAAGACAATTAGGGTGTATATCAAGCTGGTTCAAAGACGATACGTTTGTTTCCGCCTCTCGTATTGATTAGAACTCTTCTAAACGACTCGTTTTGGTCGTGCAAACGATCCTACAGGTACCACTTGTAGGAACGTGCTTGGACCTATCACGATCTTCTTGATTGTACAATTGATTGCTATGATCTCGTATCTTGTGCGGAATCCAAGTACGAGAGTGGATTGAACAAGAACAAGCTAACTATAATAGGTTTCTATTAATTGTATGAAATTACAAAACCATGAAATCACTTAGACAGAGTTTCCACACTCAAATCCACCAAGTTACAAATGAAAAGACACACTAAACCTATATATAGGCAACCCTAGATCTACGTAAACAGGTATCCATGAATGTACGCAAGTGCGGATCAACATTACATGCGGATGGACATGCGCATTCGAGCGGTTCAACTCAAACCCTAATTCTGCGTGGGTTCGTGTGGATGGCCTTGTGTTGTTCCGTGTGAACCTAGTCTAACTCTAATGTGTTTTACACTATAAACCAAGTCATGTTCAACCTATTAGCTACGACACGATATATTCGACACTAAAACACGTGATTGACGGAATCGATAGACATAGTGCATTCACTGCCTTCTTTTCTTCATGATCTCTGAAGACAATTGAAAGTTTTGGTTCTTCAAAGATGACTCTAGTTATGGCTTCTCTTTCCAGTTCTGTTGGGATTGATGTGTCAGAAGGGGGCATGTGCACCTTTCTGTTGTTGACATGATCATAGTTGATGTAGAGATCAAAATCAGTCAAAGCTATTCTTATGAACAGCTTTACTCCAGCTTTTGAGAGGCTGTGCAGAGCTCTCCTGATGAACCTTGTATTTCCTTTTTCTTAATCAAAGGACTCTTTCATTATGGTTAAGTCTATAGGATGAAGCTTGTCTGCCAAATCACCATCTGTGATTACCTCTTCCTCTCCATTTCTCCTCACCAAGGTGTACTTGTTTTGCTCATGGAATCCTATTACTCCATTTGTTGTAGTAAAGGGATCCACCTTTCTGATTTTCACTATCAGATTTAGATGAGCTCTGTGAATGCAGTAATCTCCTCTTTCAAGTCTTTCCAAGCTTAAGTCCCTGCTCATGGGACTTGGTGGTCTTTCTAACTTATCTTCCTTAGACCAATAAAACTAGTTAAGCTTTTCTTCAGGAAACATCATGTCTTCTCTGTCAATCTCTTGTACTAAGGAGACATTCCCTGTTGAATCCCTTACTTGCACTAACTTTGGTCTTTTGAAGATGTAGCAGATTCTTCCCATTTTCTTTTCTCCATAAGGTTCAAGGGCTCACTAAAAGCAGTTATATCAGATGAGGTCCTTCTTTATGGTGCATGCTGCTTTTCTTTGTCCTTTGGGAGACCACTTAAATTACAAATGACAAGAGGAGTGGTTTCAAACCTCTTTAGAATTTCTGATCTTGATACTGGAGGTGGAGGACCCATTGGTGTAGGCCCTGATTGGCTTGCTGGAGTGACTGGTTTTGGCTGAGATGTGTTGGTGATCTTTATTGTCTCCAAGTCTGAAGCTTCTGTAGGAATGGAAGCTTTTAACTCTTGAATGTCTATGTTTGCTAATCTGGCAACATTGTACTACATCCTGTTTAGCAGTGTGTGTACTTTATTCAGGAGTTGAGCATTTTTCTTTTCTTCTTCATGCACCTCTTCAAAATTTGTTTTCATTTGTTCCTTCTGTGCGGCCCATTCCTGTACCAGCTTTTCAAGAGCATCTGATAGACTATTGTTGCTTGCTCTTAAATTGCCATTTTCTTCCAGAATTTGAAGCTCCCCTTGTTTCAATAGCTTCCTTCACTTGTGTTTTGATGTTTTCCATTTCTTCAAAGACCTTCTTGAAATCAGCTGTGTATTTGTCATTTTCTGATGAGCTTTCTAGTGGTTGCTGCATGCTTCTCAGAGTTTCAATGTTCTTTTGTATTTGACTTTTAATTTCTTTAACTAAATCTAATAAAGCTTTTATATCAGATTTTTGACTTCTTATTTCTTCAAGCAGCATATCCAGTTTGGCTTCTACAGGAGACTTTGTTTCTCTGGTTGAATCATCTGGTACAACTCTTATGACATTGTTTAACACATTGTCAAGTTGTTCTGTTGAGATGAATGGTGTTTCAAAGGGCAAATTTGGAACAACAGATGTTCCAGCTAACAAACCAACAGAAGACACACGTGCTGTTGTTTTTAAAGGGTCAGGTTGATCCATAGATCCACTAGAAACACCTTCACCAGATCTGTGAAACTCATTCACATCTAGAATTTCATCACTTCCTTGAATCGTTTTTGAGAATCATCCTCCATGAGTTGTTAAGAAAAGCCTATTTTCCTCTTCTAGGTTTACTTTATCAGTAACCTGATCTCCACCTATTGCTATATTAAACTCCTCCTCACCAGATTTGGAGTCAAGATGTATACTAACATTCTCCTCAATTAGTGCATCAGATCATCTAGGCATAATTCTATAACTCCATTGAACAGATTCTTCAGAATCAGAATCTGTTAAGTTTCTAGCAATAAGTAAGGAGGGATTATTTTTGACCACCTGATTCATGTTGCTTCGTTGCCTCTGGATTTTGTTCCACTTAATCATCAGTTTCCATCAGATCTGGTAAGATTTTGGTGTCATGCTGCTCTGGTTCTCTTGCTTCATCAGCTTCTAGTATCGTAGACATTTGAACATCATCTTCTGGTGAAGAGTTACTGTCAAATACTTCAACAAGTGGTTGCTCCTCTTCCTTGTTCAAAATGTCTTCATGCAGCCTCCTGTATGGTGAGTCTTCTGCTATCAGACATAGCATACTTTCTGGTAAGATTGGTACATCTTTGTTACACGTCTAACCTTGTGTTGCACACCGTGGCTTCATGATTGGTGATATCCAGATGTTTTCTGATGTAGGGAGCTCCATATTTCTATCTTCAAATGTTTCAGCAATGATGATTGACCAGAATATGGGATAGGGTAAGTGGGACGTTATCCTTCCAGTCTTGGTCAAAACTGACCTCTTCATCAAATTGAAGATTTCTGTCCCATAATCAATGTTGAACCCAGTGATGAGTCCATACATGATTGTGAGAATGGATTGATTGATTTGGTCAATTCCTCCGATTTTTGAAGTTAAACACTTGTTCAAGGTTTCCATCATTACTTGCCAGAAGGCATGTAATTTGTTTCTCTTGAAGTCTCCGATTCTTGCGATGCTTTCTTTGTAACCAAGCTCTATAAACTGCTTCATCATGTCTTCCTTTTTTGGTTCTTCAATGTAACTAGCATTAATTGGAAGTTCCAAACATTCTCTTATCTTTCTCGGGGTAATGGTTACTGAAATGTTACCCTAAAGATGAGCTTTGATCTCATTGTTCCCGGTTTCTTTAAGTGTATGAACAAGTTGTTGTATGATGTTCTCCAGTACTTCTTTTGTTTTTGTCATAGCTTGTGTAAGTGGACAGTTTAACAAGAACTCAACCAAAAGCTGACATCTTTGGTCATATTGAGAGTGTTCGGTATTCATCATGAGATTGTTGTCCTTGATGGGCAGGAATTGGCTTTCTCTGATGAAGGTAACATCGTGTTTAATGGCTGGAATGTTCAAATTAAGAGTGTTTGGTGCAGACATGGTGATTTGGGGGTGAATTTTTGTTTTTCAAAAACGAAGGATTTTAGGGCTTGGGAGTTTTGAGGTTAAAGGTGAAGTCTCTGTTTTAAAATTGGGTATATATAGGAGTAGTGGGAACATAGATCGTGGGGTGGTTAGTATGTATGAGAGTAGTGGGGATAAAGATCGTGAGGTTTATGACGAGTTAATGGTGATTAACTTTATATAAACCTTTAGATCGTGGGGTTCATGACAAGTTAATGGTGATTAACTTCCTATAAACCGTTTTTTTTTTTTACTTTTGATATGTCCCCAATATTCTTCAAAATGAATTTTGATTGGTGAATACTAATGGCCATGTGGTACGTTTGACCTCTTGTGGGACCCATTTTCAGAGAAATGGTTCAGTAATATTCCATCTAGAAGCTGACATTATTCCCTTTTTTGGAAGTCAAAAATTCATTCTGGTGACGTCATCAGAAAACTGTGTCTAAGATTTTGTCATCAGAATTACTACTTCTTGTGTATATTTTCATCAGAAAATCATAAGAAAATGTTTCTCCCCTCTAAATGTAGTGCTTCAGGGTTTTTTTTTTATGATGATGAGAGGGAATGAGTAGAGTATCAGAAATGGTACTTACATACATTCTTCTTGTGGAACTCCTTGTTCTTTTCTTCAAAGAATGTTTTAAGAAAGTTTTGAAAGAAAGAAAAAAATATAGATATCAAGAGAGATTTTCTCTATATTTTCACACGGTTTTTTTTGTTTCCTTTTATTTACCATTTTAATCCTTTTTTGAAGAGTAACTAATCAGATTTTATATGATTTTACCATTTTCAAGCAAAGGATGCTTTACCAGATCTGAGAGTTATTTGATCAAATTTTATCAGAAAAGAGCTTAGATTTATCAGAATCTTCTTTTTAAGTACCAAATGATTTTCTTTCTGATAAACTTCTTTTTAAGTACCAAATGATTTTCTATCTGATAAACTTAAGGCTTAGATTTTTTTTTGTTTAACCCTCTTTTTGTGTTTTTATTCCCTTCTCCTTCCCTTTTTGAAGATAAAATGCATATATATAGAGAAAATAAAATATATACAAGCACAAAATAATAAACATAAACAAAAAAAAAACTAATCTACATTATAAATAAGTTCAGCAAAGGCCCAGAGATGTGTCACAAGTCTTGTGTTATTGGCAGTTGGCACAAGATGTTCATTGTGAAAGTTTTCTTGAAGTAACATCTCTGCACTGGGATACCAGACTGGAACTCCTCCAAAGTCTAGTTGGCGTCTACTAGACCATAAGTAACATCCTTCCCATGCTAAACCAGACACGTCCATTCAGACCCTAAGGTTGTGTGTGTAGTGATATGGTAGTTGAAAGTGTGCAATGTTGATTTGTGCCATTGTTTTTAAGGTTTGGGAGATGAAGAGATTTTCCTTTTAGGGTTTCTGAGCACAAATGAAGCTGAAAGTGAATGATGATATGAAGAAAGTCTCCAAGTGGTAGTTATTTATAAGTGAAAGTGATGCTTTGCCATTAATGGCACCTACCAACTCAGATTTTTCATCCTGTTTTTCTTTACAGTTAAGATCCGATGTCAGGGGTATAAAAGAATGCTGTGAGATAAATTTTTCTTCATTTATGATCTAGGCAGCCAAGTTCTGAGAAATTTTCATCATGAACTGCTCAGGTGTCACCTCTTTCTTACTAAGTATTGATGAGTAAGCAACGAATGTAAGAGAGAGAGAGCTAACATGCATTAAATTTTTGCCCAGAAATTTTTCTTTGTGTGCGCAAACAACCCTAAGCTGAAGAGATAATTTTTTGAATTTTTGTTTAAAGAAAATTTAAAAATTAGAAACTAGAAGAAAGAAAAGAAATTTGAACAAGAGAAAAAAATGTACAGGATTGTGTTGGTGTATACGTATGGAGTGTGCATGCAAATGGGAGGGAAAATTGATGTTTTTAAGGTTTATTAGATTTTCTGTTGACTTGGTCAAAGTCTGATAATTTATCAGAATTTCTGGTACGTTTATGAATTTTCTGATGCGATATCAGAATTTTTACCAGAATTTTGATCAGATTGTTTTATATCAAAATTTTCTTCATTTTGTGACAAAATGTTTTCTTTTGTTTCTTCAAAACTCATGTTGACCATGCCCAATTTACCGATCAAAAAGTTATGTCTCTTTTCATCTAGAGGTTTAGTGAAAATGTTAGCAAATTGACTTTCTATTGGAACAAAATACATTTCAATGTTACATTTTTCCACATGATCTTTTATGAAGTGATATCTGACATCAATGTGCTTTGTTCTT
>JARYGA010008222.1:0-23445 GCA_030545235.1 Helianthus tuberosus
AAGATGGAATTGGGTTTTCATAACCCATGGGTGGTGGTGCAGGTGCGACTGGTGCGGAGTCGACTTCAGAAACGGCATTTGAAGGCCCACCCATTTGCGGGTCTTTATAGAGTGGTGGGTAGTTGCTGGAGTGTTGGGGGGTGCTGAAATGAGAACCCCTACGCACGGACATCCGTGCACTTCTTCTCCACCTCGATGATTCTGGAGGCGGTGGCTGCTCTGGTGCTCTGGTGCTGGTGGTGGCGGTGGCGTGACCGCCTTGAAATGTGGGTCCTCTGAAGGGACCTGCTGGTGTGGCGGTGAGTTGCGGTGAGGGGGAGTTTACTCCCACTTATACGTGCTCCATTTTTCGGCCCAGATATCAGGGCCCCTATAAGGCGAACCATGAAAAGATGATCCGCTGGAAATCTCCCGGAGATGCGTCGGCGTCCCTGATGGCGACATCTTAGGATCTGGATCATCGTCCACATCCATATTTTGGTACTCGGGAAAATGGTCAGCTGGTCCCAAAGGGTTTTGGCCCTTGGTTCTTCAATTTGGTTCATCGGGTTGAACCGGCTCTGAAAATAAGGTGTTGGGTTCTGAAAGGAATGGTGTGAACCCGAACACTGCAAAGGTATAAATGAATGGTGAGAGTTATTGGGCTCGTCTTCCTGGTGCGGCCTAAATGAGTGATGGAACGATGGTGAGGAGCTAAGCGAGACAGAGCGTCTCGCTGGCTCAAGGTAGGTCCTCCAGTCTTCATGAGGACTTGATCTGAATGATGCAGAGGGTGTGCGCCAGTGAGATGGCCCAGCTTCGTGATCGTTCCAAGTTACAATCGGTGCCTTTCCTCGTCCTCTTACTCTTGGCGGCATGTTTGTTTGAAGTCCTGTCAAAACCAAAAACAACAGAACAAAACAATTTAAGATTAGGATTAATCCTAAGTCATTTGCCTAGACTCGGAAGTCAAGGAATGTGCAACTGTGTCATTGAGATTAAACACAAAAGGCTAGTGTTTAATTCACTCATTATTGGCTCTGATACCAACCTGTCACACCCCAATATTTCCACGTATTACCGGTGGGCCCGGTGGGGAGTATCATGACGTAGTTGATATCATCATAGTCAATAATCAGAGTTTAATGCACAGCGGAAGTCTTGGTAGAAAATATTAATACAAACCGAAATGCAAAGTATAATAAAATATTATACAAATGGTTGAAAGTGGATCCACAGGCGGATCTAAAACATAAAGTAAAATGTCGTTCGACAGACTTTAAACACTAAGAACTTGGAAGATTCTATAATTAGTTCCTAGGAGCTTCCAGGCAATTTCGTGTAGTACCTGCCACTTAGTCTTTTTGAAAAATATGTCAGTTTACACTGGTAAATACAATTAACTGACTCTTTTGAAAACATTTATGAAAATTGATTTGAATGCACAAGGCACAAATATTCTTTTATAACTTGGGACAATTATATAAAATAATCTTGTATACAGATTCACATGTTTGTTGTACGTTCAGGGCCCGGGATAGAAGCCGAGACAAGGTTAATAGACACACCACTAATATAAACCCACAAGAAGTTTCCTCACGAGTGGGTATATCATTTTACATACGCAACTGTCAGGTGTATGCCTACACCTCATGCTTAAGTCGTGGCCATTTCAAATGAATGAGGCGAGGATATCCAGGACACGGTCATTAAACCCCGACTGCTTAAATCAAACAAAACAGATTAAAACGGGTCGAGAGCTCATTTGATTTTCGTTCAAAATTCATTTCTTATCTCAAATCTCTAGTAGTATAAACTCTCGGGAATAATACCCCTAAAAAGCGAAGCTCTGCCTCGTTTTAAGTATTATAACTCCCGATCACATATCTGTTACCCTACCCGATCGATCTAGGGCTCCTTAACGCATGTGAAGGCTTTGCTTGACTCAGTCGTTGGAGTTCTGTCTCGTGTTACACCCGATTTATCTAGGGCTCCGTAATGCATGTCAAGGCTCTACCTGACTCAGTCATTGGAGTTCTGTCTCGAGTTGTACGGTGAATGTGATTTGGGTTATGTTACTAACACGTGTGCATTGTTTAATTTTAATAGATAATAACCAGGAGAATCACCAGTAAGCTACAATAGTATCACATAAGTTAACAATGTGAGTCATTCTCTTTTTGTAAATCTTTTTGTAAAACCTCAAATGTTTTCAATTATAATTAACAGTGATTGAGTCTATATATTCTACAATTACGGCCGGTATGTTGGGGGGTTTTGTATACATTATTTGGAATCCGTTACTATTGGACAAAGAGTTAGCCAATGAGTAGCATGACCCACAAGTCAGGATTGACAGTACTGAATGAGTAATTGTGTAGATATAAACATTGTAATCGCTCTCAATACTGTGAAATTATAAAAGTTGTTTGATTAAACTGAGATGCACTCGTCAATATTTCTTGCTGATAAAACATTTTTAAAACGCATTTCAAGTAACTTAATATGAAGCCAATAGAAGCCAGTTGTGGAGCACTGAATGCTTAAAGTTGTGGCTATAGAAGTTACCAAATAAGAAAAGGAGTTTATGTTTTCAATTAGGCTATGAGGTGTGGATGGAGCCCCATGGGGCTTTATCAAGTCCACCTAGGATCCAACTCATCTATGAAGCCCCCCTTTAATTTAGAGGGTGTGGATGGAGCCCCTATAGACCCCCCCCCCCCCCCCAATTTTGATTGGTTTAAAACTAGTGGGTCCCACCTGAATTAACCAAAGTTGGCGTTAAAGGGCTTTACCATCATGGAGCTCCATGAAGCCCCCACTTGGAGGGTGTGGTGATGGGTGCTGATGTGGCATGGATGGAGCCCCATGGAGCCCCCACACCTCATAGCCTAACTAGGGTTTACCCCTACAAATATATTGTCAAATGAAACTTGGGTTTTATCCCGTTTATTATTATAAAAGTTTGGTGTTTAACTCTGATAAAAAATATTTTCTAACTACGGTGCTGATGTATTCCGCTGCCAAATTAATGAACACCGATACCATCTGACTGGTTCACGGCTCCCGCTCCCGGGGTGGGGTCGGGGGTTGCGACACGTGCCAGGCGGGCACGGCCCGTGCTGGTCGTCTTTCTTCAGTTATAAATAGGGGTGCTTGGTTTCATTTCTCTCACACTTGCCACCACTCCACCACCACTACAACACCATCATCCACCACCATAATCTATTTTTCATCATTTAGAGTGTGTAGTAGTCTAGGGATCAAAGATCGACCGTAAGAGTTTTTATCAAACAAAGGTAATGCTTAGCTAAACTCTTACATCATTGGTGATTTGGCCGAATATTAGAGTTTGGAGGCGAATGCGGAACTGATCAATGGTGGTGTTCATACGGCAGACAAAGCCAATGAATATAGGCTTGAAAAGGCCACTTTTACCCTCATGTAATAGAAAAGTTAATAGACATGATCGGTTACAAGGATGGAACATGTTAAATTTTGAATCGACATACACCAAAACTTTTAAAGGGGGAATTCCTGTATCTTTGAACCAAACTTCAAGCTCGAAAACTACAATTTACTCGAATATTAAAAAAAAGTTATAAACCTTGAGTTTTAATTTTTATAATTTTTAAAAATATATAATTCTCTATGTTATATATTACTTTCAAACATATTGATGAATAATAACATTTAGTTTGTCTCATTTTAGTTTGAGTAAACTGCCAAAATGGTCTCTAAGATTTGGTCATTTTTGTCATTTTATTCTAAATCTCAAATCTTTTGAATCTGGGTCCATGTGGTTTCAATTTTGTTGCCATTTTCATCCAAAATCAAAATCTGTTCAGATTTCTCAGTTAAAATCCGGCTTTTCTTTGTATTTTTCCTCCTTTTTAAGGAAGAACAAAATGGTTTTTAACGTATTATTATAACAACTTAAAAAAATCTGACCATTTTGTCCTTCATTAAAAGGAGGAAAAAGACAAAAAAATTGAATGTTAACTGAAAAATCTAACTAGATTTTGCTTTTGGATGAGAATGACAACAAAATTGAAACCAGATGACCTATATTCAAAAGGTTTGAGTTTTAGACAAAAGTGACAAAACCTTAGGGACCATTTTGGCAGTTTACTCTTTTAGTTTTGTTCTTTTTTTATTTTTTTAGTAAATTTTAGACTTTTTTCTGTAACAAAATTTTGATTTTTTGTAATTGTCACGAAAGTTAAATGAATTTAATTGTTTTATTAGTCTTTGTTTTACGTTTTTTTCCGGATATGATCGTTGGTTGGTTGCTATTTAGAACGGTGTTTGGTGGTCACATTTGGTCCTTCAGTTTTTATTTTTTCGTTCGGTTGCTACTTAGCACGGTATTTAGTTGTCACATTTAGTCCCTCGTTTTTTTTACCCCATCGACTTTTTAATACGTGTCAATATAAATTTGACTTCGTCTACTTTTAAGTCACATGAGACACTTGGTGTTAAAAATTCTTATTTTTGTTTTACGCTTTTTCCCGGTTTTGGTCATCATTCGGTCGCTGTTTAACACGGTTTTACACCTTTAGCCCCGCAACGTTGGTAGCACGGTTTTACGCCTACTAGCCCTGCAACGCGAGAGACTTAAAACTAGTTCAATTTATTTAAAAAAAAAAGATATACAATTTAAATAAATAGTTAAAATATATGTGTTAGTATAAAATAAAGGGTAAATTACTTTTTGAGTCCCTGTGTTTTATTGGTTTTAACTACTTGAGTCCAAAAGCAAAAAGCTTAACGACCTGAGTCCCTATAAGCATTTTTTTTAACCATTTGACTCCAAATTTCTAACACTGTTAGAATTTTTTTGTTAAGTATTATTAAATGACCAAAATGCCCTTATATTTAAAATAAAACTCAATAAGATCACCCACCCTATAAAATCTCAAAACCCTAAAAACCCATTTCTCCTTTTCCAGACCCTAGCCACCACCATTCCGTCAACTCCTTCTGCCACAAACATCCACCATGTCCGACATTGAGCTCCACCGTTCCGATAAGAAGAAAAAGAAGAGCAACTCCTACATTACCCTGAACAACAGGACCAGAATTAACCTCACCTATGTTACAAGCTTCTGACCTAATCGACAGACCTGTAGACTCATTAACAACAGCGAAGTTGAGGCCTTCCCCAGGCAATTCCTAGACGAAACCATCAGCCAGGGACATCAGATTAGTGCATGGAATTGGCTGGGTTGCAACATGACCAGGGTCATTTGTCGAGTGGGGGTTATCCTTTTTAGTGAATTCATTATCATCCTCCGTAGCCCATCCTTCCTCCTCCAAATTATCAACCATGTCGAAATTAAAGGTCTTGGTAGGGGTAGGGACATCAGACACAGAGTTGATTGTACATGGGGACTTAGTGGGAGTTACACTAGCGATAGAAGATGGGTTACCTTGTTTGACGGCATTCAACGTGGAAAACAAGGTTGCACCTTCAAGGGAGGAGTATCAGCTGAATTAGGCGGCAAATCAGAAGTATAAGCCCCAATTGGCACCGAGCTCTTCTCCTGGACGTCGCAATTGGGGTTGCCTTGAAGCAAATCATTCACGCACAAATTGGTAAGAGGCTGCCAATATTTATTCTTGCTTATTAGGTTTCTGCACTCCTCTACTACTGAGATTGGCCATACCACCTTCCTTAAGATCCTTAGTCTTCAACGTATTTGTGGAACGAGTTGAGATACGACGTGAAATTGAAACATCAGGCACATTGTTAGGCGGCAATGGATCAAGGGTATTGTGTGGTGGGTGATTCCCACCACTGGAAGGTATCATTTGACAGCAAAAACAAGATCAAATCAACGAATTAGGGCTAGAGATGGGAGAATTCTGAGGTGAACATGGCAAGACGGCCGGAGAGAAACAGAGATGAAATGTTATCTGGGGAGATGAAATGTATTTTGTTAATTTTTATCTTTTTTTGGGGTGGGGGTGACGGTGGAGCGGTGGTGGTGACGGTGGAGGTGCAGTGGCGACGGTGGTGTTGATGGTAGAGGTGTGGTAGTGGGATGGAGGTGGTTTAGGTTTGGAGAGAGAGAGAGATAGAGATGTATCTGGTGAAAATAAATGAGAAAGAAAGAGAAAACAAAAATAAATTAGTTTATTTATTTATTTATTATAGGGGTAATTTGGTCATTTAACAAATTTTAACAAAATAATTATAACAGTGTTAGAAAATTGGACTCAAATGGTTAAAGAAAATGCTTATAAGGACTCAGGTCGTTAAACTTTTTGCTTTTGGACTCAACTAGTTAAAACACCTAAAACACCTAAAACACATGTACTCAAAAATTAATTTACCCTAAAATAAACTAGTTTCGCTACTTTACGAGACATGTCGAGATAGCTGGTCCTCTCTGCAATTCGTCTCTTCGTTTCCCATGCCTTACGGTCTGCACACTTGGCTAGCTAGCTAGCCATTTACATAATTACAACTACTCATAATTTCCCCTTTTATCTTCATCATTTTTGGTAAATGGCAAGGTTCGTTCTTCCAGTTTTGTGATTTTCCCAGAGCATTCAATCGATACAGGTGATTAGCTTAAGTGGAGGATGATTACAGATATGTTTCTGAGTTGATCTTCAGTTTATATCCATAGCTCAACTATCAAGTATTTTGATCTTTTTTCTAACACCCCCATAATTATGGCTGATTGATGCAGGTAGTGGAGATTGTTCAAAGCTAGGCAAAGAATCTGATTTAAAATGGTAGTTTCAAAAAAAAAAAAAAATTCTTGTTATTTTTTGTTATGTTCATAATTTAGCGTATGACAGTGCTCATTTTTATGTTTTAAAAAACTATAAGGCTTTTATCTTTTGTATGATTTGCAGGGAGCTAAAACTGAGTTTGAAGGATGCATAACGCATGGACCATGGGGCGGTTCACACGGGAAAGAATGGGTTTACAGACCGGACGGTTTTATAAGAAAGATAAGTGTTAGTCATGGAGGTGTTGTTGACTCCATCAAATTCCAAACCTACTGGAAAGGTGGAACTCAAAGCTCCTTTTTTGGGGGCAATGGGGGGAATCGAACAGACACGGTAACTTATATTATCTGAATATTGTTTCATGTCGTTGCGTACATGATATAGCGTTTGCGTCTAGTAAAAGTGTCCTTTTTTTCGTAGATATGCATTGATCATCCTGATGAATATTTGATGTCAATAAGTGGGACGGTATTTTTTAGCGTTGTGACATCGATAAGTTTCATTACAAACCAGAACTGTTATGGCCCCTATGGTATTAAATTCGGCACTGCTTTCTCATATGATGGAAAAGGCGGGGTGATTGTAGGATTTCATGGGCGCGCCGACAAATACCTCACTGCTATTGGGGTTTATGTGATGCCTGAATCACTTGCATATGGTCCCAATTCCACATATGAAGTCAATTTTATGCCTGCGGTTCGCTTTCTAGTTTCTATAACTCTCTTGCTGGTAATTATGTTTTGTTTTTATTTTTAAACTATTCCATAATCTTGCCGTTGAAGTTGAACACCCTCACCATTCATGTTCTTCTTTAACCAGTTATGCTCTAGTATGTTAAGAATGTCAAAGCCGAGAGATGCAGGCCCATGGGGAGCAGGTGGAGGTAAACCATGGGATGATGGAGTCTTCCCCATTATCAAACAGATACGCATTCATGCGGGAGAGCTGAAGGTGTTTTACGCGCTTCAGTTTGAATATTTGCAAAAGGATGGTGAATCTTTTTTGTCGCAAGTCCATGGAGCAGCAGATGGAGTTACAAATATACAACTGGTATGTTAGTGTATGTTCAAAGACATGTCACTTTTCAGTTCACTAACTAACCCCTTGAGGCTGAAAACAAAACCGTGAACTTGGCAGGTTAATTTGGATGGTAAAGTTGAGTATTTGACTGGCATATCTGGGTCGTATGGACCTATTGCAGGGTATAATGGATTGGAAGCCATCGTGTCCATTAGTTTCTACACAAACAAGAGGATACTTGGACCTTATGGAGATCCAACGGGAGCAGGGTATGTTAATTTTAGTTCAACACCATATTCTCCTGGGAAAGTAGTTGGTTTTCATGGCAGGATCAATAATGGTTTTTTAAGTGCGATCGGTGTTCATATGGAGTACTTCTGAAGATGATGACATAGAGGCAGTGTGGACCTTTTTTCTAACAACTCCATGATGTCAAGAAGTCGTTCGAATCTCCATTAACTGCATTGAACTTAGTTAATGTTTTTATCTGATTATTATGCAAATTTTCGTTTTTTGAACTTTTGGTATGCGTTGGGGATCCATGTCAGATTTTAACCTTCAAAGACATTTACCATTTCACTCATGCTACAGCATTTTTGATTGACACATTTATGAAGGGTTTCTGTTTTGGGATTACATGCTTTTGATTTAAGTGCAAATCACACGTATGTGACTATGTGACTCTTGTTTATACGAAGTGTTTTCTGATTAAGAGCCATGAGGTTTTCTCAATTTTATTATAGAAATCTGGTGGTTATGTTCATTTTCTATGTGTACCATGAATGATATGAGAGCACCCGCAATGAACCATCTAAGCACTAAGAACGGCTTATTGTGTAGCCTGTCCGTGGGCTTTTGTTGAGACGACATAGTACATTATTTAAAACAGTAAACAAATACATGCACTCAAAACTCTTTTGAATTATTCTCAACAAAAGTTAGGCAACAATTCAAACTAAAGATGGTAGAGTTTCAATTTTGTTATATTCTTTTATAGGTTCTTGTTCTTAGCATATATGAAAGTAGATTTATCAATTTTTGCAGATTTGCATGGACTATCCAGTTGAATATTTAATGTCAATTAGTGTGACATCAGGTCACTATGATGGAGCGATTATAGTGATGTCAATACGTTTTGTGACCAACTAGAACCGTTATGTCCCGTTTGGTACAACTGTTTTTACAAATGAGGGCAAAGGGGGCATGATTGTAGGATTTCACGGGCGTGCTAACAAACACCTTGATGTTATTGGAGTTTATGTAATGCCTGAATCACTTGGATTTTATAAAGACAAACTCTTGTTTCAGGTTCGTTCTCTTGTCTCTAAAAGTCTCTTTTTGCTCTTTATGTTCTGGTCATTGGTGTTGAATATTTGTTGATACACTTTTGTGTATGTAGCTAATGATGTTCGGTTACGACTAACGTCGAACGACGTTCCTCCCTCGTTCAACTCGAAGTACAAGTTCAAGTGACAAACGAACCAAGCATGGAGCTAATCGACATGATTGGATATTAATTGGTCATGAGATTTATAGGCCCAAATGATATGGGCCTTAATATGGATTAATATAACACACCATCGTTTGGATATTATACAAGGCCCACATCATTGGAATCCATTATAATGACTGTCACTTGAAGCTTAACCATCGTTAGGGATGGCAAAAAAGCCCAAGCCCGACGGTTATACCCGAAACTCGAAACATATGGGCAGGATATACCCGAAGACCGATGGGTATGGGCCGGGTATGGGCTGGGTATGGGCTTAAAAAGGGAAAAAATTCGGGTACGGGTATGGGATTTAGTGATACCCGCCCGATACCCGTCCCGATACCTGATCCATTTACCCGAATAATACCCGAAAGAATCATATTATAAATTTCTATATATATAAACATACTACATGCACTTATTACTATAGGACTAGGATCATCTTGTTCGATACTATTGGCATGAAGTTTTTTACACTCTTGTTCACACAAGATTGCTTAGTGTTCAAAGATTATTTCTTAAAATTTAGTTACTAAATTTGTTTAAGTAGGTTACTAATTATATTCACAGATTGTTGCTTACAGATTGCCTAAAAGGATGATAGTTTACTGTTACATTTGTTCACAGATCGAGTTGTTACTAACTTGTTACCTTTGTTCAAGAAAGATGAATTCTTGCATTATTTTTTCCTTTACATTTCATATTATTCTTCTCAATTTGGTTGAATTCATATCGATTTCGAGATATTTGAATTCGAATCGTTTCAAACTCGATCTGTGAACAAATTGCACATTTGTCCCAATGGGTATTTTTAAGAAATTAACGGGTATACCCGATACCCGCGGGTATGCCCGACACCCGACGGGTAATTACCTGACAAATACCCGACGGGTAACGTGCCAGGTATGGGACAAAGAACTACAACCGGGTACAGGCCTTGGATTACCAATACCCGGCCCAAAACCGACCCATTGCCATTCCTAACCATCGTTTGGTTTAATAACATGCATGACCATCGTTGAGCTATGGTCCAAATGACAGTCTATGTCATTTGGACTTGATGAGTGTCATTTGGTTCGGTCTCTCTATTAGTGTGTGTATATCTATATCTATATCTATACTACTTTATCTATATCTATATCTATACTACTTTATAATACATATCCGAAGGACTTCTTAAAGTCATAAAAATTTCCTTAAAACACCCCTAAAGCATGATGTACAAGTCTTTTAAGCACCAGAAAACTTCACTTTCCACTTGTACCCTTTCCCTAAAAAAAGACACGGGATACATCGATTAGGGTTTCAATTCATTTCAAAACATTATCCGCCGCTTCCCTGCTCCTCCCTTTTTCTCTCTCTCTCTCTCTCTCGCGCGATTCAGGAACACGATTTCACCAGATCTATGAAGTTTCAACAGATCCATTAAGATTTTGACCTCCTTGTTCTGATTTCCCGCTTTTATTGGCGTTTTGCAACATTCGTCAAGGGTAAAATAATTCAGAATGTTCAGATCTGGAATTCCGAACCGAAGGATTTGTTCAGATCTGGCGTTTTGCAACATTCCGTCTTTTATGGTCTAAAAATGGTGAGTGTGATGCACGATGGCACTGGTGGTATAACTATCTGATTATACAGGTTTGTCTGTGCTTCACTTTGTTCTGATTTTGATGCGTTTAGGGTTTTTATTGATGTGGTTTTGGGGAAACAATTATGATTTTCAGCTGTTAGAAGATCTGAATGAGGAGGAAGCTGAATTGCTATTCGTACTACTCCCTCAACTTTTAGATACTACCACGCTTCTGCTACTTCTTCTTCTTCAGGTACTCTTCAGGTTCTCTACAAATAAAATGTGTAATTTTGTTGTAATTTAAAAGTAATGAAAATGTGTAATTTGTTGTAAACAATAAAGAACAATGAGGTTTAAAAAGGGTAGCAAAGTGGAGGTTATGAACATTTGGGTGCCGGCATCATGGTGTGTTGCAGAAATCGTTTCGAGCAATGGGCACGGTTACAATGTGAGGTATGACGGTTATGAGGATTATAGGAATGCTGTATGCTTACTACCACCCAACTGTAAGTGCCATGTATATATACTTGTATATGTGTGTGTGTCTATACTTACGTATATATATTTGTGTGTGACTCTGCTTAACTGCTACCATAGGTTGAGAGGTGGATGGAAAAGCTGGAGGAAGCAGAGGTCAAACGCAGAATATCAATCAAAGCCTTTGTTGTGATAATATCCGTGACGGTATTTCTTTCTTTATTGTTGTGTCCATAATTTGTTTCTTTATTGAAAATTCTTAAATTTTGCATATTTATCTTAGGTTGGTTATCTGTGGCTGGAATATATATACAAGCTTCCCAAAATCACATACAATAAGTACCATCCTTATACCTCCTGGATCCCCATCACGTACGTATACTCATCAAATGCTCTATCGGTGTTATTCAAATGGCTTCAGATAGTATTTACTTTTTATACTTCTTACGGTTCTGATTCTTTTTTTGTGTGCTTATAGTGTGTATATAACCCTTTGGAATGTCACCCAACGTTTCCGTAGTTACAGCCTGACACTTTTGGCGTAAGTACTGATTCTTCCAGTTTTATAATTCTTTGTCCAATCGTATTAATAAACAAGTATATTATTACTTGAGCTTTAACGTGAGTTTTCCTTATTCATTAGATGGCTGGGAAAAATCACTTTGGAAACCTACATCTCTCAGATTCACATATGGCTAAGGTATGTAAACTAACACCTTAGTGATGCTTAATCTTAGCAAGTTTTACCTTTTAATATTGAGTAATTATGTTATTTGTTGTTTTTGCAGATCCGGAGTGCCAGATGGTCCGCCAAATGGGGACAGCTGGCGGACTGACAGCACTTGCAAAGATGCCAGCTTGTAATGTTCAGCTTCTCGGCGCCAAAAAGAAAAATTTAGCTGGTTTTTCCACTGCAACGTCCCAATTTCGTGTTGGTTACATTGAGCAAATAGAGGTTTTTCAAACTACACCACCTGCTCTCAAGATGCGTGCGTGTCGTCTTGTGGCGGCAAAGTCAACTCTTGCGGCACGTGTTGACTCGATCAGAGGCGATCCATCTGGCAAACAAGGAAGAGCATATCGTGAAGAAATTCGTAAGAAGATTGAAAAATGGCAAGAACCACCCCCCGCAAAGCAACCTAAACCACTTCCGGTCCCTGATTCTGAACCTAAGAAGAAATGAGGTGGTCGGCGCCTTAGGAAAATGAAGGAAAGGTGTGTAATTTAAAAAAAAAATAATGGTTTATTGCACAAACCGACTTACTTTTAGTTTTATCTTGTTTTAATTGTTTTATTTTTGTGTACGTTATAGTCATTATAGATGTTTTGGTCATCATAAAGTGTTTTATTGATGACCCAAACGGAACAAAAGCTTTTACAGCAAGTTCACATGTTGACCAAAATGGGGAAAAAACTGTCTTATAATTACTTGAATGTAGAAAAAGTATGTTAACCCACAAATTAAATACCATGTTAGAGTAGAAAAAAGTTACATATTTTGGGTCGTTAATTATATATTATGATATTTTCACTTTTTTATCAGATATGCTATTCGATATGCAGAAACTGGCCAACAGAATGCAGTTTGGAGTGCCTGAAGAAAGTTCATTGGGTAAGTAATCTCTCGTATTGTGTTTTATATGTGGCGTTTAAAATTAACGTTTGGCTCATGGTTTTCTGTTACATATTGTGTTTAATATGTGGCGTTTAAAATTAACCTCTCGTATGCTTAGTAAATTTGTATCAGTTCTAATAACGGTGCTTCTTTAAAAAAATAGGGGATGGGTTAGGAGAAGGATATGGTATGCTTGGTCGAGCTGGAAACGGGAAGTTGCGTGTGTCTGTTGGTCAAAGCAAGCTTGCTGCCAAAGTCGCCAAAAAGTATGCTTCTTTAAACATGACATTTTTTTTGGAAGTTTGATTATGTGTGTTTTTATTGAATATGCTTGATTTTAAACCTTCAGGTTCAAGGATAAACAATATAGTAGTGGTGGGGCTACTTATGGGCTGACTTCAAGTTTGGCCTTCACACCTATCCAGGTTAGTTTTATTTTTTTTCCTATTGACTAAACACTGCTTGTGCGGTTCAGGTTCGGGTTAATTATGTTTCAAAGTCGTGTATGTCAATTATTCTCTTTTATAAATTAGAGGAATTGCTAATATTTAATTCAACTGAGGGTATAATTGGATTTATTAGTTGAGGGATGCGGCGGTGTTTGGTAATAGTAGTTCTTCGTTTGAAGCTATCGGAGACTCTGGGGTCGAATTTGGGACTGTTTCGGGTCTCGGCCATGCTCGGGTAAATCTGGGCAAATCGAGACTTGGGACGGATATAATATTAAACATGCTGGCGATTTCTATTTGAACCCATTTTCGTTGTAACCTGTATTTTTAGCTTGAACTGAATTGAACCTTTTTAAACAGGGGGTAGTTCAAGACTGGCACAGTTGAGCGGTTTCTCAAAGCCTCCGTCATCCCGTTCTCTTATCTCACACGAACAGGTAATTTGTTTTGACGATTCTGATTTTGTACCGTCGTGTTGTGTCGAACTGTGAATGCTTGCATTGTAGGGATGGACTATGTTGCAACTGACTCGGGACCCTGCTTTATCAAGAGGATTCATGTCAGCTAGAACGGTTACTGGATTCTTGTTGCAACCAAAGTAGGCGAGATTCAAGGGTTTGTGTTTGAGTACAATTGAATTTCGAAATGGGTTACGTTTGTGCAGTTAACGAGTTGGAACAACGACTCAGAGAAGAGAAGCTGGTGAACAGCTCGCATTTACCCCTTCTTCCACCAAGAACCTTTTTGACCTTCTTGATGTAAGGCATTGTTTACCTAACCTCTTTAATATATAATGATTATCTACTTCATTTGCTAACCAAGTAAATCGTTGATCTTTGTTATCAGAATTTTTCTTATTTTGATTCTTTTTTTGCAGTGGTTCAGTTATATTCGACAACATTTCAGCCAACAGATCGGTCTCATATGGTATCATTGGCGGTTTTGTGCTCCTGGTATTAATTTTATTTGTATAAAATTGTTGGATGATAAGCTTATTCTGTGTATTTGAAGTCACTGTTAAAACTATCCATGATCTTGCTAACTAAGGAGCTTAATTTACCCTATTGTCCAAATTTTGGCTTTTGAGGTCAAGTCTGGTGGTGTCTATTATTTTCAGTTAAATATTAGTTTGTGTCAATTCTGACACAAATTTGTATATAGTTGTGCTACTTAGTATACCATCTGATATGCTTACGTATTTTTCTTGAAATTTATATGAACTCTGATGAAACTTCAAACCTGCAAATGAGCTGATTAAACCTCAAAAGTCAATGCCTTTTTAAAATAAGTTTTTGTTAACAGCATTCGTTATATTGTGGACAGTTTGTTCTATTCGTAGAGCTTGCTAATATGAAATTTTTAACAGCGTTCGTTATACCGGGGTGTGGCACCTCTCTTCCAACCATCATCAAAGTGAGTTCTTGACATGGCTTGTTTTATGATATTTTTAAATAAAGGGATAGACTAGGGATGCAATTGGGTTGGCAAATTTCGTGTACATGTGGCAATCATGACCCATTCGTCAAGAAATAAGTCGATTTGGGTTGTTTTTGTTTACTAAATGTGTTGATTTGGGTCTATTCAAATTTTAAAATGGGTCAGAATGAGCCATTCTTACGAATCTTAACTTAGAATGGCTTCGAGTGGACTGCCCCACTCACCACCCCTGCCTGCCAGCCTGCCAATACGATCACAGTCACCGCTGTTGTCGCTATTAGCTGACAGCCCGACACTAAAATAGAACATTACCTGACCTGAACCTCAACCTGCACATCTTGATGTTTCTTTTTTTCAAAATGACCCCTTGCATTTTTTTCTTCAGTAATTTAATTGCTGTTTGTACATTACGGGAGGTGGAGTGGGATTATTCTAAAAAGCAGATCTAACCAGCTCACTCTTAACTGTTATTCACACACTTTAACTAAGCCCTTTTAAACTTAGACGTATGACCCATGAGCAATAAGTTATAACCGAAACTGACCCGTTATTTATATGTCGTTTGCTTTTATACTACTGCAGGGAACGAGGATGAGGATGTGGGTGACCCAAGTGCATTTAAAAATTCACAATGGACTAACTTAAAAATGCAAAGGGAATTGGGTGAACCAAATGTGTTACAACTAAGTAAAATGTCTTCGTAGTTTATAACTAAAGATTCTATACTAAGTGAGGTTATATATGTTTGGGTTATAATAGTTTTCTCTAGCCTCTCACACGTACTAAGTGGTGTTGTATATGTTTGGGTTATAACATTTTATTCGGTCATTAAAACTAAACAAGTAATACTTCACCAACATAAATAAAAACTTAATTCTTGCAATTCTTTAGCCTGTTGCTTTATTCATTTATCTAGATTTTATTTACAAATAAAAGCTTAATTCATGAAATATGATTTGTGCACAATATAATTATCGGACTCCGAAGATTATATGAATATCTATCGTTCTGACTCCGAAGATTATATGAATATCTCACGGTCAGTACGCATATATCATTACACTTCTTAGAGCATTCACATCCAACCCATCATATTTTCACCTTAAATTACACTAAAAAACACTACATTTTATCTTTCCTTTTCAATTAAATAATATTTTTTATACTTTTATCATTACCTTTTCTCTCTCCTCTACTCACAACCACTTTCAAAATATATTAAAAAATTATAGGGGGTGAACAATGTCCCTTCAAATATACAGATAAACAGTAACATTTTCTCTCTCCTCCACTCACAACCACTTTTTATACTCTTTATATTTTAAAAACAACACACACATATTTAGATTCCTTGGATGTGAATGCTCTTATATATTTGAGGGCTATTTTTTATTTAATTAGGTATTGACATTGATGGGATCCATTTTTTACAATAAAATAAAATAATGAGTCCATGGATATCATTACCATGGATTATCGTTATAAGTTTAAATAAACATAAGGCAAATGCTGACTGTAAACTCAAGATTTGTGACTTTGTTCTTGCAAGAGTCGCGTTCAACGATACACCCGCTGCAATATTATGGACAATATGTCGCTAACTTCTCTAAAATACAGTTTATCGTTAAAGCTATGACCCATTTTATTAGCTTTATTTTGGGATTATAGCCTGTGATTAGAGGTGCAAAACCAGCGTAAACAAAATTTTGACAATTTGTAATGATAGTTGGTTAATAACCGGTTATTTGAGGTTACTTAACCGGTTATTTTCAATTTTTTTTTAATTTTTTTCAGTGTTTTTCTCAATAAACTAACAGACCACGAGTGCCAACATATCACGAATAAGAAAACTAACTTAAGTACTATACAATATATCACGAGACGACTGATAAACTAACGGTAAACAAGTATCCTATTGTAAATCGCCATTCCCGCCGCATCGCGCGGGTAAGTGGCTAGTATATATATATGTATATATAGGGTTGAGTTCATTTCAGAACACTAAATAACTACAGAACTTTCAGAACTCCTAATAAACAATCATTTTATATATAAGTTTTTGTATTTAGGATCTTTTTATCATCTATTATACGTATTTCTTTGATTACATACATGTTAAAAGTAGTTTACATATGTTTAATTGCCAAAGCTATATATATGTGTTATACCTAATTACATATATGTAAAAAAACTAGTTTACATACGTGTAATTATAAAATTACATATAAAAAATGATAAAATTACTCTTAACATGTATGTAATCGTAAAAATACACATAATAAATGATAAAATTATCCTAAACACAAAAATATATAAATAAAAAGATTGTTTATTAGGAGTTCTGCGAGTTCTGTAAATATTTATAGTTCTGAAATGATCATGACCCTATATATATATATATATATGTATACAAAACCAATCAAAACCAATTTTTTAATACAAATCTCATTGTAATTAAAAATCAACATCAAAAAAAGAATTTACAAAATCAAATAATTCATTTCTTCTCTCAAAATCACTTTTATTAGAATTTTTTCACATGTTTAAATGACAAACTTACACATGTGTAAATTTTCTTTATTTACGAATTCACGTAAATTTAAACGTATAAATGAAACTTATAACATTGTATTCGAATAATAATGATAAGTGTAAAAAGAAATTTTGAATTTTAATTGTTTTTGACAAATTTCTTGCGGTTTTTTTATTCGTTATCACGGTTCTCGCGATATTTAGCGTTCTCATTTTAACCCTCCCCTATATATATATATAGGGGATTGTTCAAATGAAAACCACTTTTATCACGAAAACTCGAAAACTAACTAAAAAAAGCCTAAAAAACACACCAAATTTTTTTTTTTCAATTTTTTTATAAAAAATCGCAGGTTTTTTTATATAAATTTTTTTTTCAAATTTTTTTTGTATTACACATGTGTAATACTACACATGTGTAATACTACACATGTGTGTGTGTACTACACATGTGTAGTATTACACATGTGCACTACAATTTTTTTTTTTTGAATTTTTTTTATATACTAAAGGTGGCGAAAATTGATATGCAAAAAAAAAAAAAAAAAACAAAATTGGTATGTTTTTTTGGCTTTTTTAGTTAGTTTTCGAGTTTTCGCGTTAACTAGTGGTTTTCATTTGAACATTCCCCTATATATAGTTCACTGTGACTTGAATTAGTATGCTTGAATGAGCACATAGAGAGAGTGTGTGAGAACAAATAGTGTGAAAGCATATTTGTATAAACATTGTACCGAAACGCTATTTGAATCAATACACGAGCTTTAGTGAATATCTTTATTTATTGATACATACTCTCACTCGGTTGTGGTTTAACTTGGATTCCGCACTCGTTACACCATTCAAAACAAGAAATCCTTGTATCTGAGATCCAAAATCTGGACCTACAAGTGGTATCAGAGCTTTAGGTTCAATTTCTTGTTGAAAACGGAGTTTTGGTGAGGTTTTTGAGTGTTTTTTGATAGATTAGTGAACTTTTATTGGTCAAAAACACAAAACCCAGTTTATTAGATGAAAATATGGATTAAAACTAAAAAAAATGGTGTTATATATTGAGGTTGTTGATTAAACCTGTTATATTCAGTGGATATAATTAAAAATCTGATTTTTGTTGAGTTTTTTTTTTGAAAAGAATACTTCATTAACGACACTGCCGACACAAACCGGGACAACAAAGCAAAACAGCACAAAAAATTACATATTTACAAAGGAACACCAATCTCTCCACTTTATCCCCTTGTACTTCGATCTATTCAAAAACCATAAAAAACCCAAAGCCTTAACCTCACTCAAAATATTATCAAGCTTAATCGGCAGATTAGAGAATTTAACGTTGTTCCTAGCACGCCATAAACTCCAACAGACGATAATGATGATGCCTTGGACTGCTTCCTTTTTCTTCTCCGAAGCCCTAAGAGCCGTATGACATCCAAGAAGGTCTTTAATCGAAATGGCAAAAATATTTGGAATTTTGCACCACGAGCTAACACCGTTCCAAACAGTCGAGGCTATGATACACGAAATAAAAAGGTGTTCCGTAGTTTCATCGTCCGACCTACAAAAAGGGCACAAATAGTCTTCAATTTCGATGTTCCTTTTACTTAGCGCTTCTCCGGTCGGGATCTTATCCATCTCCATTCTCCATGCATGTATGTTACATTTAGCTAGAGTCCAATGACACCAATCCATAACAAAACTGTTGACCGCCTCGTAAGCAGAGTATAGAAGACGTTTAACCGCCTTCACCGAAAATTCCCAAGTCGAACCGGACATCCATTCCCATTTGTCGGGTCGTTCCGAGGTCAGAACATTGTCCAGAAGCAACGTCAGTTGCTGTAAGTTATTTAAAGCCTCCACGTTTGTCATCGGCGACCTCCATTCCCACTTCAGATCGGTCCCATCATCAAGAGTTAAGATCCCCATTTAATCAAAAGAGAGATGTTTACCTCCCTAAGCTTATTTAGACCAAGACCGCCATCTTTTTTATGACGAGAGACACGATCCCATGCCACCCAATGCATTTTATTCTCCTCTCTGGATCCTCCCCATAAGAACTTTTTAATCATCGCTTCCAAATCCGTTAACATCTTCTTCGGGGCTTTGTAAAGCGAGAAGTAATATGTCTGTAAGCTTCCCATAACCAATTTGATAATGACTACTCTACCCCCAATCGACAAAAGATGAGACTTCCACTTAGCTAACCGATTCCTGAACGTATCGTAAACCGGTTGCCAATTGTTGATCATGTTCATGTTAGCTCTCACTTTTAGGCCGAGATACTTTAAAGGCCGAGCGTCCGGCTTACAACCAACCTCATTAGCCATGTCTCTGATTTCCTCCATACCCACTCCAATGCCGTATAAATTAGATTTCTCGATTTTTATTTTTAAGCCCGAACAAAGATAGAAGCATCAGAGAATTCTCACAACATTCACCACTTCCTCCTTAGACCACTCCCCCACCACTATGGCGTCATCCGTGTAAAGCAGATGAGTAATGACCGGCCCGTTATTTGGGGTGCTAATCCCCTTAATGGCCCCTGCTTCCTTCGCTAAATTAATCATGCAAGAAAGAGCTTCCATCACCACCAGGAATAAGAACGGTGAAAGCGGGTCTCCTTGCCTCATACCTTTTTCGCACTTAAATTGAAATGTAGGAGCACTGTTCACCAATACCGAAGATCTAGCCGACATGAGAATACCCAGAATCCAACTACACCATTTACTAGGAAAACCCATTTGAAGAAGAATATTAACCACGAATTCCCACCTCACATTGTCGTAGGCCTTTTCAAAGTCAATCTTAAGGAAAAAGCCTTCGATTTCTTCTTTTTGATCCAAGAGATAAGCTCGTTAATGATAAGAGGCCCGTCCAAAATGAATCTACCTGTCAGGAAAGCCAATTGGGAGACCGAAATAATACCATCCATCACCTTTCTCATTCTATTGGCTAAGACTTTTGAAAGGACCTTGCTGATAACGCCAACTAAATTGATAGGTCTATAATTGTTGAGGGGGACCGAGTCTTTAACCTTAGGGATAAGAGCATTAAAAGATGATCCACTTTCGTTACTAATCTCTCCTTTAGAACGGAACCAAGCGAAGATTTTGGAGAAATCTTCTTCAAATAATTCCCAGAAATGTTTTAAGAATCTAAAGTTCATCCTGTCCGGACCCGGTGCCCGATCATCCCCACATTCAAAAACCGCTTCCTTTATTTCTTGGCTAGTAAAAGGTTCGACTAAGTTGCTACTTTCGAAATCTGAGATTTTCTTAATGTTGTTTCAAATCACATCGGGTCTCCCCGTGACCTCTTCTTTGAACTTGTCGCGAAAAAAAGAGAATATTTCTTTCTTAATTCTAGTTGGTTTCGTGCACCATTCCCCATTGACATTAAGACCGTGAATGGAGTTCGTCGCCTTCCTGTTATTAACCAAAGCGTGGAAGTATTTAGAGTTTTCATCTCCCTCCATGGCCCACTTCGATCGGGCTCTCTACTTGAGGTCCAAATTTTTTCTATTTTCCGCCTCTCTCGCTATTTTCTTGTTTTCCGCCATAGTCCATTCTTCTTCTTCTGAAAGGTCACTTATTTCCATATCCATTTCTAAGTGCTCCAGTTCGGATAAAGCTATGTTTTCATTTTATTTTTCTTTTGCTAAGAACGCATCCCTCCAGATTTTAACCGCCGATCTGATTCGAGCAAACTTTGATGACAAACAAGAATCAGGGGGATCAAACTGTTTGAAACCATTCGCTGCATCTTTGACCACATCCTCGAAACCCGGTTTCCCGATCCACGAACTGAAAATCCGGAAGAGCCGTAGACCAAATTTCAAATCAGCCAACTCCAGAATAATGGGACAATGATCAGATAGATGACACTGCAGCACTCTAACACAGGCGGAGGGCCATTTGTTGAAAAAATCATGGCTGACCAAAAAACGATCCAGCTTACTAAGTTTTTTGTCATTGTCCCTAACACACGTAAACTTTCTCCCCTGCATCGGATACTCAAGCAAACCGTTGTTGAAAATAAAATTATTAAAATTACTGGCGCATACCGGTTTGTATTTGGACTGTTTTCTTTCGTCGGGAGACCGAACCGAGTTGAAGTCACTCGTGAGGACCCATAATCCAGCATACGAATCGATAATATTAGAGATTTCATCCCACAAATTTCTTTTGGCCACAGTGCTTTGAGGCGCATAAACATTAATCAAATTAATATGTTCCCTACTGCCAACAATAGTCCCACTGATGGTCAAGAAGAACTTTTTCCGGGCGATATTGTCGATCTTCAAAATTTTTGGATCCCAGATCCAAACTAAACCTCCAGACTGCCCAACCGAGGCAACACATGCCGACTCAAAATTTCTGTTCCCCCATATGCTAGCTAACTCAGCCGTCGATACCGTCTCCACCTTAGTTTCTTGAAGTGCCACAACACCAATCTTGTTAGATAATCTCTTTTCCTTCACCCACGAAGCTTTAACTCCCTCTCTTAAACCTATGATGCTAAAAGACAGAATATTCGTTGGGCCACCACATTGTTACCTTCACCTCTGATGGTCTTTCTGATGAGTGAACCATGATCGATCAAATTAACTCCCACGATGTTCCCTATGTTGACTGTAGCCTCTACCTCTTCCTCAATTTGATCAGCAAACGAATCTCTGACCACATCGATGGAGGTGCTATCCTGATTATGACCGCCGTTCAACTCATCGGAAGAAATCGAATCACTTCTGTTTGACTAAGCCAACCCCGCCCCCTTCTCCTTAAACTCCTTGTTAGCAACCGAGATGCCTTCCTGGATTGAAGCGTCTAGGTGATCAGATGAAGGATCGTTTGCATAACCAAAACGAGTCGTTCAGAAGAGTTCTAATCAATACGAGAGGCGGAAACAAACGTATTGACTTTGAAACAGCTTGATTTACACTCTAATTGTCTTTTTGATTGATATAACAACGTTTTACAGCGAGTAGACACTTCAGCAGCTCTTCGGCTCTAGAATCGGAAAGTTACAAATGAATGGACAAGCTAGGTATTTATAGATGAGGCATTTCATACGAAATGACCAAGGTTCATTTCGTGCGAAATGGCTCTTGTCATTTCATGCGGAATGGCCTTTCCTACACGTTTCTTGTTTTTCGTGCCCTGATCAATCTAATGTATTACAGGACTCGATACAAGACCAAGTCGACAGACATATGCACCAACAGACTCCCCCTTGGATGTTGACGAAGTCTTCAGTGTCAAGTCTTCACAGTCTTCAGTCTTTATCAGTCTTCGTGTTCTCCCCAAACTATCTGACAAGTGTAAGCATCCATCAAAATCTATCTTCTTCTTTCTCAGCAGCATCTAACCTCCCCCTTGGATGTTGATCTAACAATCTTTATCTCCTCTTTCTCTTGATCAGATCTCTTGATTCTTTAAGATCTTCAGCATTAGCAGCTAGCGCGAATCAACAGGAATCGAATCTGGCTCTACTATCTTCAGACTCCCCCTTGCTAGCAGACTTCCTCTTAAGTTGATCCATAATCTGGCTCAAACTCTACTCATGCTTTGCAGCCTTCACAAGTTCAGGATCGAAGCCTGTCTCTACATATGCTTATGCAGAAAACACTTCAGAAATTTGAACCTGGCTCTTTCCAAACTTCATCCCTACACATCCTCTACCTCAAAGTAAATTTCACAAATATAAAATTTAACAAATTTATTCTATGCTTACCACTTGTAGAAACAAACTCAACCATCATTTGTTATAATATAACATTTCTCAAATTATCTCAACCATTTAACTTCACTTTTCATCTCGAACAAACTTACCCAAACCTGTTCATCATGATTAGCACTCTGAATTTTGAAAATCAGCTTTTCAACCATCAGTTGTCGAAAATCTTTTTGAATTTTTCAAAATTTTATGCTAAAACACACTGAAAATCTTTTTGGGTTTTTGTTTTTAATGGAAAGCTATAAAGAAATATTTACAAACCATATTTTTGTGAGTTTGTGCAAGAGGATCATATCAGTTTATGAGACAAATCACCAATACCGTTAAGCTTTAAACATTTTAAGTTCTAAACGATTCACATAGATTGTCAGTATACTGATCCACTTAAATTTTC
>JARYGA010008223.1:0-37451 GCA_030545235.1 Helianthus tuberosus
GTACTCGCTAACTCAAACCCTTTGTAGGCGAATGAACCCACTTTCTGAACCGCACCTCAAAACTTGTCACAAACCAAACAATTTTTTTTAATTGATAAAAGTATACTAATAGTTATTATTATTATTATTATAAAAGAATACTCATTATTATTATTATAAATAACTAATGATTATGTAATTATTACTAAATGATTAATCAATTATTATAATAAATAACTTAAACGAGCGGCAGTTGTCTTCTTCCTTGATCAAAACCCACCAAAACCCTAATTTCAAAAAAAAGCGTTCAAAACCTGTATTCGTTTTTTTTGGCACAAACGATAACAAGTAACAATCTTTAGAATGTGAATGAAGAAACGAAGCAATAGAATTTGGTGGGTGAAGCACGGTGATCGCGGTGGTTGACGGATGAGGTGATGACGGTGGTTGGAGAATGACGGAGAAGGTCGGAGTCGGAGAAGATGACCGGAGTTGCAGGTGGTGTTCGACGATGATGAACGGAGGTGGTGGTCGACGATGTTTGTATGGGAAGATGATACAATTGGTCTGAGAATGATGGTGTCCGA
Source organism: Helianthus tuberosus (assembly GCA_030545235.1). NCBI lineage: Eukaryota > Viridiplantae > Streptophyta > Magnoliopsida > Asterales > Asteraceae > Helianthus > Helianthus tuberosus. Next base: position 567 of record JARYGA010008223.1, read on the forward strand.
TGAAGATGATGTCGTTTGTCGCTGAAGAAGATGAAGTTGCAGGTTCCGGCGTAAAGATGATGAACGTTGAACGACGGACATGGTGGTTATGGATATGACAACGGTGGTGATAGTGACCGGAGAAGGACTTACAGGTTTCATGATTATTGTTGCCACTCGAGATCTGTAGATGATGATGATGGTTGCGACTCGAGAGAATACAACTCGAGACCTTTGTTGCGACTCCGGAGAATACAACTCGAGACCTTGTAGAGGATGAATGGAGGTTGCGACTCGAGAACTCGGAATTGGAAAGTTTGGTTGCGAGTCAGACGAGTCGGAACGGTGGTTGCGACTCAGAATCTAGGTTGCGACTCGAGACCGTTTTTGGAAGATGATGACTCGAAACCAGAAGTGAAGTTGTGATGATGTGAGTCGAGACCGTTTTTCGAAGATGATGACGACTCGAGACCTATTGGGCAGTGAGTCGAGACCTGTTGTAGATGACTCGAGACCGGTTGTAGATGACTCGAGACCTGCTGAAGTGGTTGCGACACAAGAATGAATGACTCGAGACCAGTGATGAGCAGTGAGTCGAGACCAGATTGTTGTGAAGGAGATCTTTAACGGTGATTGCTACTCAAAAGTCAAAAGAACATGTGATGAATGATTGATTAGCTGCAGCTAATAATACAATATGGAAATCTCAATCTCACCAAAATTATCAAATCAACAAATCTCTGAAATTTGTGTAAAATTTTAAAACAAGATATTTCTAAAGATTTTTGAAAATTACGTTTAATCCTTTTAACAGCCTTTCTCAAAATCAAAACACCAAAATATAGTGATTTTTTTATAAAATTTCGATGAACACTACGAAGAACGCGAAGAACACCGAATGAAAAATAACGAAAGTCTTGAATCTTTGATATCACACCGAGCCTAGAAATAGGTTCTAATGGCTCTGATACCACTTGTAAGTCCCGAAAACCGGATTTTTCAATGATATCAAACAATCACCAAGTTTGTGCGGAATCCAAACTAGGTGAGATTCAAGAAATAAGACGAAAACCAACAAGAAATATGAACAACGAAGAACAAACCGGAATCACTTTCAAACTTGCACACGATTCTATTACTATTAACTAGCAAAACCGTCTGGTACAAGTTCCTACACCACAATCGCCTCTCTCTAGCTTTCTAGAACTTTTGTAACAATGAGGTTCAAACCCTAAAACAAGTTAAAAACTTGTTTATTTACTAACTCAAGCCCAATTCTCTATATGGGCTTCCCTTGGGCCTGCTTGGCCCACATGGCCTAAAGCGTGGACCAAGTGACCTATAAAGGTCCAAAACCTAATATAAACTAACCCAGTAATACCCAGTTTGTAACCATAGCCCGTTGTATTAATTTGATGCGTCAGTCTCACACTTTAGGGCCTAACATTGGTATCAGAGCCAATGGTTATAGGGAATTAGGTTATTAGTAATGCTTTGACCTAGACTATAACCTTTCTAGGACCCTAACACAAGTTATCTTGTGTTTAGATCTTAAAACATGCACATCGCCTATCCTTAGGTGATTATCAAAACAAGAACCCAATTTCCGAAATGATTTTTGAAAATCAATCATCTGTTTTTAAATGATTTATTACAAGGTTTTGAACCCTCTGTTATATGGTTTTGAACCCCTTTGAATTTTCAAAAATCTCGTCAAATTTTTGGGTTTTTAATAGTGTGAACACGTGCAAACTGGAAGAGTGAATGCCTGTACCCTGGGTTTTCTGTCTAAGGCTAGAGTGTTCGTACAAATCCACATAATCGTACCAGTCACTCTTACCTGGGAACTCTTGGGGTGAGTGTTCACTTATAGGCGAGCATGTCTTCGCGATACATTATTTTTGACCCATTTACTTTGATTAGTCACTGTGTGTCGCTTGTTTGCTTTGCGATGCGGAAAAATGACCACCATCCTTGCTTTTATTGATTTTGTTTCATCTCATTCTCTTCATCCAATCATCTCACTCGTTTCGTTTCATGTTTTCCTCTTTTAGAATGCCTCCTCGACGCGAAAACCAGATAGCGACTGCCGAACTGGCAGAAATCATTGCGCAACAAATGGCTGCTGCATTCCCAAACCTCTTTGCTCAATGGAACCAAGCCAACAACAACAACAATGCTCCATGCAATTTCAAGAATTTTAACTCGGCTAAACCGCTCAAGTTTAGTGGTTCTGAGGGAGCAACTGGGCTTCTTCAATGGTTCGAGAGCATTGTGAATATTTTCCGTCACGTGCAGTGTCCTGACATTCGCAAGGTCGAGTTTTCTTCGAGTGTGTTTCAGAAGAGGGCTCTTACGTGGTGGAACGGGGTTATGAGAGATCGTGGTGCATAAGTTGCTCTAGCACAGACATGGGCTGAACTTAGGGCCCTTATGATGAGGGAGTTATGTCCTCGTCATGAACTGCGAGCTTTGGAGAGAGAGTTTGATGATTTGAAGCAAGATAGTGGTGAGCACCGGGCGTATACTGATAGGTTTGAGGAGTTGAGTCTGCTTTGCCCAACAATGGTTACCCCACTCGACAAGGCTATCGAAAGGTACATCGATGGTCTACCTGACTTAGTACAAGACATCATTACTGGTAGTAACCCTACCACACTCCATCAGGCGATCGAGTTAGCAGCGACATTGACTGAGTCGCAGGTTCGAAAAGGAAAGCTGCACAAAAATGGTGACAAGGGTAAGAAGCAGGCGTCTAACAAAGAAGATAGCAAGAAAGGTCAAAACAAGAAGGGAAAGGATTCTGGTTCCTCAAGGGGGTCAAGGAAGCGTAAGGCTTCCCAAAATTTCGCTGTCATTGCCCAAGCTAACCAGGCGGCTCCCAACCAACCCGCACAACCTCCAGCGAAGAAACCTTATGTAGGAAATGCACCTTTGTGCAATAGATGCAACAGTCACCATCAGCCGCAATTTCCGTTCCGTTTCTGTACTAACTGTGGGAAGTCAGGTCATCTTGCTGGTGTTTGTCGTTTTGCTCAGAATCAGGCAGTTCAGAACCCGGCTCAACGAGTTGCTTAGCCTCCTGCTCAGCAACAGGGTCAAGCTGCACGACCACACTATCCCCCAGGTTCTTGTTACAATTGTGGGGATCTGACCCACTACCGTAATCAGTGTCCAAGATTGGTGAATGCTAATCCAAATCAGAATCAGAATCAGGCTCAGGCTCGAGGTCGAGTCTTTAACATGAATGCACAAGAGGCACAAGCAGACAAGGAAGTGGTGAACGGTACGTTCTTTATTAATAATCAGCCTGCATCTGTTCTTTTTGATTCGGGTGCCGATAAGAGTTTTGTGTCATTATCTTTTGAGCCATTACTTCGCGTGTCTAGAACGAAACTAGGTAAACCTTTGACAGTAGAAGTTTCTAGTGGTGAACCCATTGTTCTTGATTCTATTCTTCGCAACTGCCAGTTGAACCTTAACGACCATCTTTTTCCTATTGACCTCACGCCTATGCAACTTGGCAGCTTCGACGTTATTGTGGGTATGGATTGGTTAGCCAAGCATCGCGCAGAGGTAGTTTGTTTTGAGAAGATTGTTCGTGTGCCACTTTCGACAGGCGAGATCCTACAGGTTCGTGGTGAGAAACCTGCTGGTGGTCTCAAACTCATGTCTTGTTTTAAAGCTCGGAAGTATCTGCGAAAGAACTATGTGGCCTTTTTGGCACATGTTGTAGCAGATAAGGGCAAAGGTAAGTCTATTCAAGATATTCCTGTTGTTCGGGATTATTCTGAAGTATTTCCTGAAGAGTTACCTGGTCTACCCCCAGCACGCCAAGTCGAGTTCCGTATTGATCTCGTACCGGGTGCAAATCCCATTGCCAGAGCTCCCTACCGTCTTGCACCGTCTGAGATGCAAGAGTTGTCTAATCAGCTTCAGGAGCTCTCTGACAAAGGTTTTATCCGTCCTAGCTTTTCACCTTGGGGTGCTCCCGTTCTTTTTGTCAAGAAGAAGGATGGATCTTTTAGGATGTGTATCGATTATCGTGAGTTTAACAAGCTTACCATCAAGAATCGATATCCCCTACCTCGCATCGATGATCTCTTTGATCAGTTACAGGGCGCTTCTTATTTTTCAAAGATTGATCTGCGATCTGGATGTCACCAACTTCGTGTGCATGAAGAGGACATTCCCAAGACAGCGTTCCGCACTCGTTATGGGCATTATGAGTTCACAGTCATGCCATTCGGTCTGACTAATGCTCCTGCGATTTTCATGGACTTAATGAATAGGGTCTGGAAGCCTTATTTGGATCAGTTCGTCATTGTTTTTATTGATGACATCTTGATTTATTCTAAGACGCGAGCTGATCACGAGCAACATCTTCGTCTTACTTTGGAACTCCTAAAGAAAGAGCAACTTTTCGCCAAATTCTCTAAGTGTGAATTCTGGCTTAAAGAAGTTCAATTTTTAGGACATATTGTCAACGAACAAGGTATTTATGTAGATCCCTCCAAGATCAGTGCGATTAAGGATTGGGATACGCCTACTACTCCTACTGAGGTTCGTTTTTTTCTTGGTCTGGTGGGTTATTACCGCTGCTTCATAGAAAACTTCTCGAAGATTGCAGTTCCTCTAACTGCTCTAACTCAGAAGAACAAGCCCTTTGATTGGGGATTCAAACAAGAGGATACTTTTCAAATCTTGTAGCAAAAGCTTTGTGACGCGCCTGTTCTGACTTTGCCTGAGGGCAATGATGATTTCGTCGTATATTGCGATGCCTCTAAATTAGGTCTTGGCTGTGTTCTGATGCAAAGGAACAAAGTCATAGTATATGCATCGAGGCAGTTGAAGATACATGAGAAGAACTACACCACTCATGATCATGAGTTAGGTGCAGTTATCTTCGCTCTTAAGATCTGGAGACACTATTTGTACGGTACAAAATGTGTGGTTTTCACGGACCACAAAAGTCTTCAGCATATCTTCAATCAAAAAGAACTCAACATGAGGCAACGACGTTGGGTTGAGCTTCTAAACGACTATGACTGCGAAATTCGCTACCATCCTGGTAAGGCGAATGTCGTAGCCGATGCATCGATCCGATATCCAAGCCCGCATTTATCAGGCTCAACACACTTGAGTTTCACAAGGTTTGATGGATAGGGAATTTCCTTATCACATAACACCTAATCTGGAACTGAAGGAAAATGGATCGTATTACTTCATGGACCGTTTGTGGGTCCCAAGCCAAGATAATCTTCGCACTTTGCTTATGGAGGAAGCCCATAAGTCTCGTTATTATGTTCATCCTGGTTTAGATAAGATGTATAAGGATCTTCGTATTCAGTATTGGTGGCCTGGTATGAAGAAAGACATTGCCTTATATGTTTCAAAATGCCTTACTTGTCTTAAGGTTAAGGCTGAACATCAACGTCCTTCTGGTTTATTGTTGCAACCAGAGATCCCAGTTTGGAAATGGGAAAACATTACTATGGATCTCATTACTAAACTTCCACGCACAAAGAAAGGTCATGATGCCATCTGGGTAGTCGTTGATCGTCTTACTAAGTCAGCGCATTTCTTGCCAATCCGTGAAGGTTTTTCTGCTGACAAACTTGCTAAAATCTATGTGGATGAAATTGTAGCTCGACATGGTGTTCCTTTGAACATCATTTCTGATAGAGATGCTCGCTTCACTTCTCATTTTTGGAGAACCATGCAATCTGCTATGGGGACTCAACTTAATCTGAGCACAGCTTATCATCCGCAAACAGATGGTCAATCTGAAAGAACAATCCAGACTCTGGAGGATATGCTTAGAGCTTGTGTGATTGACTTTGTTGGTAGTTGGGATTCACATCTTCCGTTAATTGAATTCTCCTACAACAACTGTTATCACTCCAGCATCAACATGGCTCCTTTCGAGGCTCTCTATGGTCGAAAATGTCGTTCACCAGTCTGCTGGAATGAGATCGGTGAGGCTCAGCTTACTGGACCTGCCCTCATTTTAGAGACAACATATAAGGTTAAGAAAGTTCGCGATAACCTTCAGACAGCTAGAAGCCGTCAAAAGAGTTACGCGGACCAAGGACGCAAGCCCATGGAATTTCAAATCGGTGATCGAGTATTACTTAAGGTCTCACCTTGGAAAGGTGTGATCAGATTTGGAAAGAAAGTAAAACTTGCACCTAGATATGTTGGACCATTCAAGATCGTCGAAAGAATCGGTAAGGTAGCCTACAGACTTGAGTTACCTCCAGAACTTGGAAATATTCATCCAACCTTTCACGTGTCCAATCTCAAGAAGTGTTTAGCTGATGAGAACCTCCACATACCACTTGACGAAATTCGTGTTGATAAAACACTGAAATTTGTTGAGAAGCCAAGGGAAATCATGGAACGTGAAGTCAAGTGGCTCAAACGCAAGCGCATTCCTTTGGTCAAGGTTCGCTGGGAATCTAAACGTGGACCCGAGTTTACTTGGGAACGTGAAGATCAAATGAAGGCGAAATATCCGCATCTTTTTCCACGAGTTTCCTCTAAATAAATTTCGGGACAAAATTTCCACAAGTAGGGGAGACTGTAACATCTGTGCTTGTAATCATTGTGAACAGTTCAATTATCAATAAAACAACATTATTTGACCCCAATGTTTGTTTGTTTAAGTTTGACATTTTTCATGTTTTGACTTTTGTTCAATTTCAAACCCTACATCGCTTTCTGGAGAATTATACGCAAACTGGTGCGTAAACATAATCAGTTTAATGCGAAAAATACTTCGGAACAGCAACATATACTTAACATCTCTTAAATAACCTTTACATAACTTAGAAATAATTTTAAAGGCTTTGGTATGGCAAAAACAAGTTAATTCGCCAACAGGGACTAAATTTGACAAACTGCGAAAGTATGCCAATTTGAACTGTAACAGACATTCCGGAACATGACCATAAGTTAAACATACCATAAATATCCTTTACATAGCTTAGAAATAGGCTTTGAGGGGTTCGGTGTGCTAAAATAAACTTTTGGCTCATTCAGGGACTAAAAGTGTCAAAAAGTGCACAAGTTTGCACTTTCGCGCATAACTTACGTTCTGAATACATCCGGACATCCAAAAAATTTATGTAAGCACTATAATATTTTATTTTAGTGTTTGGCATGAGAAAAATCCATTCGTCACGCAATTTGGATCGTTTTTCGCGCTTATGCGCATTCCGTCGTAATTAAGCGAACATCGCGATCTTACGACCAAACGAACCAACATCCGGCATATTTTTGAGTATGTATCATGTCCACAATGTTTAGGCATCCTTGTGGAGCCTTGAAAATGATTTAACGGGCTTCAAATGTGTGGAAAATTGACTGAAACATGTGCAGGGACCTAATCTGCCATTTCTGCAGAAAGGGGAGCTAGGCGTGACGCGAGGCTACCTAGGCGTCACGCGAGGCCCTTTCAGATCAGGAAAAGCTGTTTTAACAGCTGTTATGCCCTCTAAACTCAATTCCACTTGTTTTTTTCCTGATCATGGGGTGCCAATATGATACACATGGGGTTACCAACAAGTGTAGGGACAAGATCAAAGCACGGTATTCGAGGAACGATCCTAACGGTGGTCCAAATCCTATAAATACCCCTTGAATCACAACTCAAAACCCACTTGAAATCTTAGTTTTTCTCTAAGTGGTTGTGTTCATACACTTCCTACCTGAGATTACTTGGAGATCAAAGCTTTCGGGGACCCTTTGTAAGTGTTCTTTCGTTCTATTCATTCGTTTTAGCGTTAAAGTCAAACTTTGTTTGATTTCCTGCGTTGACCAGTTTATGGTCAACGTGAAGTTCATTTGAACTTCATAACGTGAGCGTAATCACGATGGCTATAGTCCCTAGTGACTATACCTACTGATTACCACGTTATCTAGGCTCAGTGACGAGTTGTAGTTTCGGCCAAAATGCGTGTTATTTCGTATTTTGTAACCAAACTACTCATAGGTATCAAAACCATTTATTTTGATACCAAAACTGTTTTCTAAACTTAGTTAAGCATGTTTTAACATGCTTAGCTCGTCACTTTTAGTTTAGTGCTTATATAAGGTCGTAAGGTAAGCAATCTAAACAATCGCTTATACTTTCGAACCCGACCCGTTTGGTCGATCATTATGATCCGACCAAACACATTAGGTGACCATAGTTGTATAGGGAATAACCTTCCGATGTTATACCTTATGGTCACATCGTTTGAGTAGTTGTATGATAGGTAGTATATATGCCTTAGGTAAGTTACCAAAATGCCCTTTGAACGCCAAAATTCATTTTAAGCATATGTAACATAACTTTTGGTATCTAAACTGATTTGGTAACAATATTAGACATGTTAAGGCATATTTTACTTATTGTAGGACTAGTTAGGCGCTCCGAACATGTTTTACGCGAACGACGCGTTAAAGTAGCATAAGCTACCTAAACGGGTCGTAATGGGTGGTAAGTCACGACCTAAATGAGTCGGTTCAGAGGAATTCCATCAAATACAGGTGCGGAAAACAAGTATTTGACTTAAACACAGCTGAAACTTCACTTTAACACTGAATTGTATTGATATGAAAGCAATTACAATCAGTTCTCACACCGGCAGCACCTCGGTATGGAAATCTTCTCTAATTATCTCCTGATTTCGCTTGACACTGAACCCCTATATATAGACTTTGAGATTTCGCTTGGGATGGACATCAGCATGTCTCAAGCGAAATCTGATGAAACGATTTCGCTTGAGCTGCTTCAAGCGAAATCTTCACTAAATCTATTACATTTTCTCGTTCTATGTGCCCTGATCTATTCTAAATAGTCTAAGACTCGATACAAGACGAAGTCGACAGATGTAGTGCACCAACAGACTCCCCCTCAGATGTTGACGAGTCGACTATCGAGTCACACCAATACTGTGTCTTCACATCTTCATTCTTGATCAGTCTCCGGGCTTTTCTCTCTCTATCTTCTTTCTCCAAAATCACCTGGCACTATCAGACTCCCCCTCACGATTTGCTGGTATTCATTTGTTCTTCAGCAACATCTGCTTTAGGATCAATGTCTGACTCAAATGTTGTTTACAAGATCATTGCCTGGCTTTTATCTAATTCTCTTGATCAGATCTCTTGATTCCTTAAGTTCATCAGCATCAGCAGCTAGCAAACTTTTAGATTCATGATCAGAGTCTGACTTTTGTAAGCTTTGAATGAATTAACCTGGCTCACCTGTAACAATCTTAACCCAGAAATAAATTTTATAAATTTAACAATTTAAATTCACCAACAATCTGATATAATCAGATAACTCTCTCTCATATCAAAAATTAATGATGAACCAAATGTAGGTTTTAAAAAAAATTGTAAGAATTTTAACAAACCTTTTGACATTTAAGATTCACTCCCCATCACAACCAAATCATCATGTTTAGCACTTGAAATTTTGACAATCAGCTTTCCAATATCAGTTATCGAAAATCTTTTTGTATTTTTCAAAATTTATGCTAAAACACACTAAAATTTTTAATTTTTGATAGTAAAGGAATGTAATAAAGAAATATTTACAAACAATATTTTTGTGAGTTTGTGCAAGAGGATCATATCAGTTTATGAAACATATCACTAACACCATTAAGCTTCATTTCATATTAAGTTCTAAACAATTTACCTAGATTGTCAGTATGTTTGTCCACTTAAATTTTCACACAAAGTTCAACTGATCCGAGATACGATGTTAATGTTTTAAGAGACTTAAACTTATCCGTGTGTCCCACTACTTGAATATACTCCCGTATCCAGATCCCAATATTCAGTCTTACAGGTGAATATACCACAGATGATATCTGTCAAGGGAATAAATTATAGTACGAGGGCCGTGAGAGCTCAGGTCGATACTCCCGTATACGCAGAGAGATGACGGCTTCGACTTTTGGTGTGTCCCCTTTAGAGGATCTTTTGTTTCAACAGCCATGATTAGCATTTTTCAATGTTTCATCATTTTTAACTGAGGGTGAGCTATATTTCAAGTAAATGTAAAGTATTCTCCGGGGACTAGGCCATTGCTTCCGCAAAATCAGAAGTCCCGAGATAATACCCCAGATATCACTGAGTATAAAGACCTAGTATCTCAGAATAAGGGACCTTTCAAACAAGATTTCAGGGGTTACCTATATATCCAAGTTTGTGTTAACCCACAGAACAAGCAAGTTTGAAATTTATGTTTATATCTCGTCACAATCTACTAAATGTGCAAAAACCTACTGACATATCCACAGTAAGATTGTTTATCACATTTTTCCTTACATTTCTTTAGTATGTTGTGATAGTCCACTGATGTACTATCATTTCCTCTATTTGCAACAAAAACTCATTTTTTTAAATTTATCATGTTTTTGGCTTTTTCAAATTTTCAAATGTTTTTGGATTTTCTGAACCTTTTACTCCCCCTAAAATGCAAACACATTTTAGGAAATTTGAAAATAAACTGTACAATAAAATGACAACTGATATCGAATCGCATCAAATCGCCATTCATTTGACATAAACAATCAGAACTTCCCCTATCACAAAACTATTTTCTCATTTAGATTTCAAAACACTTAAGTTTGTTTTAATCAAAATGATTTTTCCGGAAAATAAGTTTTGATGATATGATCATTTGTAGGTTCGGGGTGTGGTTCATCACGTTGTCTATTCTTAACCACTTGTAGCAGATCAAGTACAAATTAATGTCCCTGATTTACCACTTGCATGTACGCACCATCTATATCAATTATAAAAATTACCACATGTAGAACACAATACCACTTGTAGGAATGTTACGTCTACATCACCATTTTACCAATCAAAATGCCGATTCCTGCTTCTCACTTACCAACCTGGAAGATCCGGCGTAGTCATACAACCTGTAAACATCCAAACACTATCAAAAATTTTCAACTAAAAATTTCAAATATTAGAAAAATGCCGATTCCTGATCCACGATATAAACTTGGGATCTCCGGCAAGTCCTAAGACTTTAAGAAAAGCAAACTTCCACCCAAGTCTTCTTTGACTTGGTGGCTTCCAATTCTTGTGCAGTAGGGTTGTAAGTTGCCTTTTTAGTTGCATAAAAATCTTTAACCCCCTTTACTTTCCCATCAAGCATTTTCTTGAAAATTTTCTTAACATTTTCATTGAATATTTTTTCAATATCAAAATCTGAGCTTTCAACTTTATCAACCATTTGTTTAATCTCTTCCACACTCAATGATTTAATATCAACATCATTCATCAAATCTTTGATCTCATCTTGTGACTCCTCTGATTTTGTGGAATCAGATTCATTGCCAGATTTTTCATTTGATTTTTTAACAATCCATTTTTGGTTGTCTTTTGCCTTCTTTTTGTATAAACTTTTAGAACTTTCACCAACTTCATTCTTTGAATTTTCAAAAATTTTGAAGTTTGTAGTTGGTAAAACATTCTTTTCAACCACTTTTTCTTTAAGTTTTTCAGATACTCCCTGTTTTCTGTTGACTTTGTTTGGACAATTGTGAGCGATGTGTCCAACAACTTGACATTGAAAACAAGTTCTTGTGTCTTTTGGTTGAAAAACTCCAGTTCCTGTCCTTTTCCTTTCAGCAAGGAACTCTTGATTTGATTTTCTCCAAAATAAGCTATTTGTCTCCTCTTCATAGCTTTTTCCTGCAACATATGTCATTTTTGATTTAAAATCTCTAACATATTTTTCATTTTTACAATTTTCAGGTGGAGTAAAACCAAGACCTTTCTTTTTGTAACTACAATTTTGATTTGTTTTCTTTTGAAAACTAGAATCAGAATTATAATTCTTTTTCCCTTTTTTCTTGTTTAACCTTTGTTGAACTCTAGAAGTGTATTTTTTAGGTTTTTCAGTAGATTTTAGATCTTTAATTTCAGAAAAATTAATTTCCGTCATTTTGAAAACCTTTTTGATCATGTCAAAACGAACACTTTTAATCGGAAACTCTTTGTCAGAGTATAATTTGTCCGAATCATTTAAAGTATATGCAACTTCAAATGTTTCATCATTCAAATTTGTCTTTGATAACAAAAATTCTTTACTGTAAGACCGTTTTTCCGATGATTTTGAATTGTTGACTGACGAACTTGAACCCCCAGACTCAAACTTTGACTCAGACATCTCCTCAGTATCCAACACCTGATCGACCACCTTTTTGATTAACTCAGACTCATGATCAGTATCAGACGAGGTAAACGTGATGTCAATGTTATCTGGTAAAACATCAGTTGTCTCGGATTTTAACTTTATATTGACTGCTTTTTCGACTTGCTCCTCATTTGGTTTTCTAGGAGAATACCCTTCCCAGATAGGAGGTGGACACTTGTTGTATTTAACAGTCGATTTCTTACCAGTCTCATTCTTTGTCTTTTCATCCTGAAATGCTTCAAAACCTGCAACAGTAGGATAAACTCGATCAATGACGTAATCAGAACAAGAATAACTCAGTAATAACCTTCTGATCCTTTCATTCTCGATCTTTTCTTTTTCCAACTCTTGTTTTAGATTAGCATTTTCTTCGATGTAATGATTAATTGCCTTTTGCTTTGCCATTAACGTAGAATTCGTCATTGTTAAAGCTTTTTCTCTTTCAGAATTTGTTGTTTGAAGACCTGTCACAGTTCTGTTCAACACGCTATACGATTCTTTCACATAGCTGATGTCAGATAATAGCTTTTCTATCAATCTTTCCCGATCAAACAACGTCACATCTTTTTCTTCACACTTCTTGCAAGTTTCCAAGCATTTCTTGCAAGGCTTTTCAACTTCAACAATCTTCTCAATCTCGATTGTCTTTACCACTTCAATGACTTTTTCTTCACCAGTTACCTTCTTAGTTTCAGTCACCTTTTCATTACCCACAATTTTAACTTCTTCAGTTTGAATAACAGTTTCAACCTTCACATCTTGTTGTTGTTCTTTTGCAGCCTGTTTCTCCTTCAGTTTCTCCATGCGATCTGCAAAATAGAAATGAAAACTTTCAGGAGAAAGATGATTTTTAGCAATATTAATATGTTTTTCTTCTTCATCATCACTGCTACTCTCCATTGGTGTTTGATCAAATTCTACAAATTTTTCAGAATCAGCATCTGATACACTAGAATCAGATGGTGTTTGATCAAAAACAACTTCTTTTTCTGAAGTAATATCATTCTGCACACTCTTATCAGTGCTTAGAAATTCAGCATCAGCACTTTCTGAAATTTCTCCAGATCTTTCTGAAAATTTATCAGTACTATCTGCCTCTTCATCTGTTGACACAGACTTTTCGTCTTCACTTTTCACATTCTCTCCAATAGATCTCATCCAAGTAGCAAACAAATCTGGCTCTCGAACAATCTTTGCAATGAAAGCTTTAAAATCACCCTTTTCATCAACAAACATATCCCAGCTGAATCCTTCTGGTAGTTTTTCATCATCTTGATCAACTATGCATGCTTTGTTATCAGGAGAGATATAATTTTTCCAGTTGAAATCTACCAAACATCCTCTCTTTGAATCCTCAATCTTTCTACCATGAGCTGTCTGTGAATCTTGTGATTGACCAACCTGCTGATAAATGGCTTTCCGGTAGTAGTCATCTTTCCCAAATGGATTCTGAGCACCACTAACTTCTCTGTTCTTGCACTCCCTTTTAAAATGACCTTTTTCCCTGCACCTGAAAAAAGTAACTTTAGATTTATCAAAACCTAAAGTAGAAACACAAGCATCAAGAAAGTCATTTCTCCCAGTGATTGTTTTGAACTTCTCAGCACGTCTAAGAACACTTGCAAGACACCATTTGATATCCATTAGTTCCATCTCTTCAGCATCTATTTGGTCGTAATCCTCTTTAGTAAGCATAGGATTTCCAATTCGACCAGCCACTAAACCTTCATATGAGATAAGCACGGAACCAAGTAATGCCATATGATCTTTCGCAATGTCTTCAGAAAAACTTTGACCTTCTGGAAGATTTAAAGCTATGTTGCATTGAATCACACAACCATTTCCCATCTTTGTGCTTTGAGATTGAAAACTTTCTGATGAACTTTTCGGATTAACACTCGGATACAATGAAAAACCACTGTTGCTTTTGTTTGAGTTTTGATCAGTCTTTTCTGTAGAATCTCCAACACTATAAGCAGTCTGAATTTTCGGACTTCTCTCAGCTTCTGAAGTCGGAACACTACCCTTGTAATACATCTTTACATCTTGTTGACCACTTGGATTATTCATCCTTGCAATCTTCTGCTGTTCCAAATCCTGACTTTCAATCTTTTCAATGAACTGAGAGATCGACAATCTATCATAAACTCCAGTATTCTTCAGTATCATCAAATAAGTTCCCCACTCTTTCTGAGGTAATGCATCAGCAAGTTTATCCACCCATTCATCATTTTCCTTTTTAATGTTCATCATTGACATTGTTCTCACTAAATGACAATATCGTTCAATGAGTTTCTTCGTATCTTCTCCGGGCAAACTTGTGAACAAATCAAATTCCTTTTTAAGCAATGCCTTCTTGCTTTTAATCATACTAGTACTGCCTTCAACCTTGATTTTTAGAGCATACCATATTGATTGTGATGTTTTGTCATGTTGAAGTAGTATGAAGATGTCTTCTTTGATGGCCTGTTGAAGTAAACTGATCATCATTTTTTCAGCTCGGTATATTTCCCGTTCTTCCTTACTAAAATCTGAAAGCTGTTTTTCAGTCTGCATTTCGGTTAATGGTAGAGCATACTTTGTTAAAATACATTCCCATGATCTCAAATGATTTGCCTGCACCCAGTTTTCGAATCTATCTTTCCATCCGTAGTATTCTTCAATTCCCATTAGCTTCGGGGGTTTCTGAGTAGTCCCCATTTCATTTTCAGAATTCATGTTCTGAGCAATGGAAGATGAACTGGACGATGTTGCAAAAGCGTTATGGAAATCGTTGTCCATGTTTCAGACACTTTCAAGCGAAATACTATCTTTCAAGCAGTACCCTTCAAGCGAAATAGACAAACTGAACAACTCTCAAGCGAAGTTCTTGAAGCGAAATACTTTGAAGCGATCCTGAATGAAGCGAACACCTTGAAGCGAAAATCTTGAAGCGAAAATGAACTCTGTTTGAAGCGAAATGTTAAGCGTCGCTTGAAATTTCAAG
Source organism: Helianthus tuberosus (assembly GCA_030545235.1). Classification (NCBI taxonomy): domain Eukaryota; kingdom Viridiplantae; phylum Streptophyta; class Magnoliopsida; order Asterales; family Asteraceae; genus Helianthus; species Helianthus tuberosus. The sequence continues at coordinate 15,746 of JARYGA010008223.1, forward strand.
CGAAATCGTCCAATAATACTGAACTGTTCAAGCGAACTCCATTCAAATGTCGATTTTGATCACTTTTAGGTCGAATTTTGCTGTGAAACTTTCAAGGGTTTGTTATCTAGTATTTTTAAACAATCCGTGAGAAATTGAATAGTTTTTGACCGTGTAAAATTTCTGAACTGATGAAAGAAGATGTAGAAGTAAGAAAATGAGATGAATTTCGGCTGAATATTGCAGAACTCCTCCTTCAGGCTCTGATACCAATTGTAGGGATCGTGTTCACGACCTAAATGAGTCGGTTCAGAGGAATTCCATCAAATACAGGTGCGGAAAACAAGTATTTGACTTAAACACAGCTGAAACTTCACTTTAACACTGAATTGTATTGATATGAAAGCAATTACAATCAGTTCTCACACCGGCAGCACCTCGGTATGGAAATCTTCTCTAATTATCTCCTGATTTCGCTTGACACTGAACCCCTATATATAGACTTTGAGATTTCGCTTGGGATGGACATCAGCATGTCTCAAGCGAAATCTGATGAAACGATTTCGCTTGAGCTGCTTCAAGCGAAACCTTCAACTTAAACTATTGTTCAAGCGAAATCTTCACTAAATCTATTACATTTTCTCGTTCTCTGTGCCCTGATCTATTCTAAATAGTCTAAGACTCGATACAAGACGAAGTCGACAGATGTAGTGCACCAACAGGTTTCATTGTAGTATGTAGGCCTTGTTAAACCATATTACATGAGTTCCCATACTCATTTGGTTTACGAGCCCTCATTCTATCCAATCCTCCGATTTTAGGTCAGGTATGTTAACATAGTTACCTATATTAGGTGCCGTTTGATATCCGTGATCTCTAGCATTGTTTGGTTGTTACTGAAGGACTACTAAGCAATCTCAGGTGAGTACATAGACCCCTCTTTTACTGTTTTCCAAACATTTTGGGGTGAAACACATGTGCCTACTTGTTACTTTCGTGCCTTTCATGCTTTAATATCATATACTTGTTATGTTCATTAGTACATTATAGTACATGATTTCATTACATTTTATGCTATGTATGACCATTGTGTGCATACTTAGTACATCGTTTTACATTACATTTCATGCTATGTATGTCCATTGTGTGCATACTTAGTACATCGTTTTACATTACATTTCATGCTATATATGTCCATTGTGTGCATACTTAGTACATTGTTTTACATTACATTTCACGCTATGTATGTTCATTTGATTACATACTTAGTGCATTGTTTTCACATGCTTACATTTTTGGTATGACATTTGGTTTGTTCAAATGGGACAATATACATTCATTAACATTAGCTACGCCGCTCGTTAGTAGGTAGTGGTACCATAGGACTTGACAACTCCCATTCCTGAACCCTAGGTTTGTTTGGGTGGAAGGAATGACCGAATTCGATGAACATAACACAGATAAACCTTTAATTTGTTTAAAGGTCTATCACCACAGTCACAAGGCTTGGATGTATGCATTTTCACAATACCGCATAGATGTTTGTATCAGTATAGCATGCATTGGTTCCACAAAACATAACTTTAACTTAAACTATGTTTAATTCAATACCCTGTTTTTGTGTATTTTACCTATGGTTTAGTTGATATATTTCACATGCCATACATGATATTTTTGGATACACATTATATGATTTACATTAAACATAAACATTTTGATATTGATATACACATTTGGTGATTTACATTAGGCATGGACATTTTGATATGGTTTACACAATAACACTTGACAATTGATTTATACATGAACAATTTACATTGGTGGTTGGTTTGGGTAAATGATTTGAGTAACGAGGCGTGTGTAATATGATACAAACATGGTGGATACGCCGCTGGTACTTCCTATATGTAAGTGTTTGTATAATATTACATATCGTAGCGTTATTTAAATCATTTCAGTATAGATATATTACATTTTACACAAATAACATATTTTTCACAAGATATTGTTTTACAAAACAGTTTATTTTATACAAGTCATCTTACTTGGTTATTTCATTAACCATACACCTTTCTTTTATATAATCGGATTTCTTATCGAGTTTTCATACGATTTATAAAAGAAAACACTTAACAAGATTCATGACTAATTTTTATTAAACCTTTCTTTTAAAACCCTAGTCATGAATCCTATTTTCACAAAACCTATGTATCTCACAGGCATTTTTATGCTGACGTACCTATTTTCACATGTGTTTTCAGGAGCTGTTGCTTAGGATGATGATCGCGACACTAGGGCGGACCTGTGCCTTAGAGACATAAAATAAAGATAGAACTAGTTTAATGATGTTCTGAACTCTTTATTTCCTGTTTAATGACAATGTAACACTCTTGTTTGATAAATAAAATATAACTTTGTATGCCATGGTTGTGAAACAATTAATTTTGTTACAACACTCCCCGACGTTTCCGCCACGATTTGATGTTCTACGTGGTCGGGGTGTGACATCGGTATTTGTCACTCGACCGTATCTGTGACTATGGTCATATCACCCCTTGGCTAACCCGTTGTCCAATGGTGACGGTTATCAAGTAATGTATACAAAACCCCACATACCGGCAGTAATTGAAGATTACAAAGACTTAATACCTGTAATTATAACTTTGAAAACAAATAGGGTTTTGGAAACAATTTGGTAAAAAGAGAATGACTCACCTTGTTAGCATATAGTCTTGATTAAACAAGCCTCCTGATTCTAAGCACCTACTTTATAGTTCTGAATCTTCTGATGATTAAACATCTTGTTTGATAGTAAGGTTTGGATCAGAGTTTTCTGATAGTTAAACATATAGTTTAATAGAGTGGAATACCTTTTAGTGTAAAACCATATCAAACCTAACGATGGTCACGAGATCAGAACCTTCTCGAAATTCACAAAGTATAGTCTTATTAAGACAACACTTTGGCATTCACGAGATCGGTGATTATTGGTTAGAACACCAACGTATAGAGAGAAGAATAGAAGAAATGAGCAAAGAAAAATGAATCCTAAGCTTCCTATTTATAGTTAAGAGTATGAAATTTTTAGGAAGTTTCCTATATACTTTCTAGGAAATTACATATACTTTTCTAGGAAGTTACCTATACATCTTCTAGGAAGCTTCCTACCCATATATATCTTCTTACACTTTCCTTGCACCTTCCTCATATATATCTATTTTTATATAGGTGTTTAATTTACTTAGTTAATAAATATTACTTAGCTGATTAATTAATCTTACTTAGCTTAATTAATCTTACTTAACTGATTAATTAATCTTACTTAGCTTAATTAATATTACTTAACTGAGTAATTAATCTTACTTAGCTTAATTAACCTTACTTAACTGATTAATTAATCTTACTTAACTGATTAATTAATCTTACTTAGCTGATAAGTTTACATATCTATTATGTTTCTTAATTGCTAAGTTTTACTTAACTATTAAGTTTACTTAATTGCTAAGTATTCTAGTTAAACAGTTCCCTGGGTATGAGTTCTAATTTCTTGATACAATGAAACTCGTATTAGTGTATTTACTCAATTCGACTTTAACGATAATCACGAGATCAAAACTTACAACGAATGACAAAGTATAGGCAGGTATTGGCAGCACTTAGACATCCATTGGATCGGTTTCAATCGATCGGATAAAGTATCGTACCAGTGATTAAAGTTATTACTCTAATAACAGGCAGAGTTTCGAGGTTTAGAAGGTATAATACCAAGCTGCTACTTTGCTATAATAGAAGCTAAGAGAAAGAAAAGAATTGAACGATTTCAACTGAAGCTCGAACACCTCATTTATAGGGCTGGAAATGGGGCTCTCGCGCCCCACCAGAGAGTTAAGATAGGGCTTCGCGGCCAGCGAGGAAACATAGGGCGGTTTAGGGTTGCTGAGTCATAGAGTCAGGTCGACACGTGTAGGGACACGTGTCTGGATTGGGATAAGTCTCTCACGCCCCGCGAGAGATCTCTCTTCGTTGGTCGCGGCCCGCGAGAACACCAAAATCAATTTTTTTTTGATTTCTCGTTTCTGTTTTCGTCGTACGCGTTTAGGGTTCCAGTTAGGGTTCGTTCTAGGGTGTTTTTGAGGGTTGTTAAATCCTCCCCACCTTGTTTTAAATCTCGTCCTCGAGATTTGCTGGAACAAGTGTGGTTACTTCCGTCTTATATTCATTTCCCAAGTATATTTTTGTTCACTCTTTAAATCCTATTTCACCTTGACCATAACTAATCTCATATGCTTTGGAATTCTCATATTTGACCTGCAAGGTCTTTCAATGGACTTAAAATTGCATTTACTTCTATATCTTGAAGAGGTATAACTAAAGATTTATCAGCTAAGCATTTCTTTAAATATGTACATGAAATATATCATGTATACTTGCCATTTCTTCTAGTAATTTTAGCTGATAGGCTACTGGTCCACTTTGCTTAGTTACCTCAATAGTTTGACATTTCTCGGACTTAACTTTACTTTCTTACTGAATCAGACAATTCTTTTCCATGGAGAACTTATTGTATCATTCTTTTTTTCTGATTTTGAAATTCTAACGGTTTGCCGGTCTAATGGCCTGATAGCTGATTTCCTCTTATTTTTGTCCAATGTACTGGACGGTACCTTCATCCATAAAGTGCTTCAAACGGGTAACACTAATACTTATAGGCCAATTATTGGAGAATCTTATGAGTGGTAAATGATAGTCCTACTTATCGCACATGTACTTACCATGTCTTTCTATGTTTGTAATGTTTCCTTCACACTGCTCAAAATAAGTCGGGTTAAAATTTTCCCAGAAATGAGAAGTGAAATGACTGGCTTGATTTAATACAATAAATAAAGGGATTCTATGTAATGAGACTATTTTGTCCTCACATGACTTAACTAAGCGTTTTATACTAATGGGTTTTCTTCACTTGGTAAAGATTTAACTGACTTGGTTAGTCATCCACAATCTTCCAGATTGTGTCGTTACATTTTCTTATGTTGGGTAATTTGGTAACAATATCCATTGTTATCAATCACATTTCCATTCTGATATCTTTATCGTTGAGGTAAACATAAAGGGTTTTAATGTTTAGTTTTTATCTTGCAAATAAATTAAATACTTGTAACTTGCTACATTCTTCTTTATTCCTATCTATCCGCAATTCTTATTCAAAAATTGGTACCCCTTATCGTATACTTAGTTTTATGAGCTTTCCTAAGAATTATGTATGTTTCCTTGGATAGGTTTCCAAATTCTTTTCTTATGGAATTTCCAAATTCCGTCAATTCCTTTTTTATGATTCCTTTAGTATTCCTTTATAATCCTTCAGCATCATCCTTGATTGTTATTTCTTAGGTACTCTTTAATTGTTCTATTAAACCTATCCGCAAATTTAATCCAAGAGCACGTATTTGTTTCGGCTTCTTATGAAACTTATGACATAAAGCATCAACTACTACGTTAGTCTTAACTTTGTGATATAACAATTGGTGTTGTTCCTAGTCTCAGATGAATTCTGAGTTTCTCCTCACGATCGGGTGACAGTCCAAGCTGATCCTCTGGAAAAACGTCGGTCAGAATTTCTTTTAGTTCCATGCCTCTAGTGTTAATGAACTCCGAGACCATATACGCTATGTCTTACTTCCGTGCATAACTCGTAACTTTCATTACAGGGACAAACTTTGTCGGTTGGTCTGTCTTACCTCCTTGTGGTCACTTCTCCGGTTGACTTGCAAATCTAAACCTAAGTCAGCAATCACCTCAGGAATCATTGTTACCATTTTATTCCTTTTTATGAAGCAGACAAGATTTCCTTTCTGTCAGTTCTTTCCATTTCATGGCATACGTCGTGATCATGTGTTTTGAAGATCGGGTCTCACTATCTAAATGTCTAAATTTTGAAGCATACATTACTTCATTCTTCTTAACATATATATTAATGGTTTGGACAACTTTAGTCCTTTGCAGCCCATGTATTTCATAACAACTTCTTTATTACTGGTAATCTTAGTAGGATTATAGGTGAAGAGAGTCTTGGTAAGTGCACCTAGTCGTGGTTACTCTTATCTTCGCAAAAGTTCTTAAAGAAAGTAGAGTTGCTCTCATTAGCGTAGGGTTTGAGACGTCTTATGCCTAGCACAACTTTAGCTATAGGTTTCCTAATGCGTTAATAATCTAAGGCAGGGGAATTCTTATACTTTTGATGGCGTCCCAACTTAAAAGGTTTACATCGTTTATCTTGTCGCACGATTTACGAGAAGGATTATCAAACAGAATAGTATTTGATATTAGAATTATGGATGTACACAAGAGATTTCTGATAAAGAAATCTAGAATTATCATTGACACACATGCTCGTGATTTATTCTAAATTGTCAATCCTTATGTTTTTTTCCTTATAGATATACATATCTATATAATCATATATTTCACATACCATTCATATGGTCAATGTATTTAAAAGATTTATCAGGTCATGATACTATTTAGGGAATTCTGTCACTTGTTTGACATATCATATACCCCATCTTACCCGATTCTCGCTGGAGAGGTAATTTGTATTTCCCATATATAGAATTTTCTTAATTAATGATTTAAAACTGAATCTTTTATTAGGGCTTTTATCAAAGAACAAGGTAATTAGTATTCACATGACGGATCATATTCCAGAACCAAGTAGTACCAATAAATAAGAAATAACAGTGGCCAAGTGTTATCGCTTATTTACCATACTTGCAACGTTCTAGTCATCATCTTCACGGCATACCAATACCCATCACACTTTATCCATGCAAGTAATTAGCTTATCTCGAAGCTTATACTAAGGCATCTTTCTTAAATTCAAATCTAAATACTATCATGGGTGCTACCAGTTAATAACAATTTCCTAACTCTTTCGTTTAAGCTTATGTATTATTACAACACCTAATTGCTTAAACCAGTGGCTCTGATACCACTTCTGTCACGACCCCCGACCACACCCTGGACGGGAGCCGTGAATCAGTGAAGTGGTACCGGTGCTTATTTTGAAAATATTGCGACGGAAAATTTCATCACGACCGTGAGTTAGGAAAATACCAGAGTTTAGAAACAACGGATTTTATTTATTAAACAGATGGGAATAAACCCATGTTTTACAAAGGTAGCTTTAATATGGGATATACCCGAGTATATGAAACAATGCTTTCTTAATTTAATTTAATTGATAAAATGAGCCACTTCTATAAGCCGTTCAGTGTCGTATCATCACTCTTATTCTGATTTACTGTAATCACCTGAAACACGTTTTAAAAAGGTTTTGGTCAGCAGGAAATACTGGTGAGTTCATTCATTTTGTACAAAAATACATTTGTTATAATTCACAGTATTAAGAGCGATTACAATGTTTATATATCAACCAATTACCCCAAATCGGTATTTGTCACTCGACCGTATCTGTGACTATGGTCATATCACCCTTTGGCTAACCCGTTGTCCAATGGTGACGGTTATCAAGTAATGTATACAAAACCCCACATACCGGCATTAATTGAAGATTACAAAGACTTAATCCCTGTAATTATAACTTTGAAAACAAATAGGGTTTTGGAAACAATTTGGTAAAATGAGAATGACTCACCTTGTTAGCATATAGTCTTGATCAAACAAGACTCCTGATTCTAAGCACCTACTTTATAGTTCTGAATCTTCTGATGATTAAACATCTTGTTTGATAGTAAGGTTTGGATCGGAGTTTTCTGATAGTTAAACATATAGTTTAACAGAGTGGAATACGTTTTAGTGTAAAACCATATCAAACCTAACGATTGTCACAAGATCAGAACCTTAACGAAATTCACAAAGTATTGTCTTATTAAGACAACACTTTGGCATTCGTTAGCTGGTTCCCGAATCGATCAGACAGAATATCGTATCGGTGATTATTGGTTAGAACACCAACGTATAGAGAGAAGAATAGAAGAAATGAGCAAAGAAAAATGAATCCTAAGCTTCCTATTTATAGGTAAGGAGTATGAAATTTATAGGAAGTTTCCTATATACTTTCTAGGAGATTACATATACTTTTCTAGGAAGTTACCTATACATTTTCTAGGAAGCTTCCTACCCATATATATTTTCTTACACCTTCGTTGCACCTTCCTCATATATATCTATTTTCAAGTATATTTATTTAGGTGTTTAATTTACTTAGTTAATAAATCTTACTTAGCTGATTAATTAATCTTACTGAGCTTAATTAATCCTACTTAGCTGATTAATTAATCTTACTTAGCTTAATTCATCTTACTTAACTGATTAATTAATCTTGCTTAGCTTAATTAATATTACTTAACTGAGTAATTAATCTTACTTAGCTTAATTAATCTTACTTAACTGATTAATTAATCTTACTTAGCTGATAAGTTTACTTATCTATTAAGTTTCTTAATTGCTAAGTTTTACTTAACTATTAAGTTTACTTAATTGCTAAGTATTCTAGTTAAACAACTCCCTGGGTATGAGTTCTAATTTCTAGATACAATGGAACACGTATTAGTGTATTAACTCAATTCGACTTTAACGATAATCACGAGATTAAAACTCACAACGAATGACAAAGTATAGCCAGCTATTGGCAGCACTTAAACATCCATTGGATCGGTTTCAATCGATCGGATAAAGTATCGTACCAGTGATTAATGTTATTACCCTAATAACGGGCATAGTTTCGAGGTTTAGTGTCACACCCCGACCACGTAAAACAACAAACCGTGGCGGAAACGTCGGGGAGTGTTGTAACAGAATTATTGTTTCAAACTATGGATACAAAAAGTTTCGTTTTATTAAATATTAAACATTGTCTTAAAGTTAAACAAGCAAGTCAAACATAGTCTATTATCGTTATTAAATCACTAAGGCCTCGTCCAGTCCTAAGCGAGCATGCATCCTATTCGCAATCAACATTAAGCAACATTACCTGAAACATATGTAAAAACAAAGCCAGTAAAGAAATGCTGGCGAACACATAGTTTTTGTGTGAGTGTCAGATTCATGGCTCGTTTACATGTTGGAATATCTCGTACAACTTCGTTAATCGATATTAGAAACCTTGTTTTGTAAAATGTTTGTATTGTAAAATGAATAACCAAGTCAAAACAGATTGGTTATAGTTTATAAAACCTCGATGCCATGAATCTTAACTCAAAACATTCGTTTAAGTAACCAAATCGTAAATCGTTCTCGTAATAAAACTCGTATGGTTTATAAAGTTTCATAAACATCATTGTGTGACATCGTTTAACTCGTTCTCGTTATAGATCATCGTTCATTTTTTTAAATCGTTCAATCGTTCAAAATCGTTCAATCGTTTAATATCGTTCTCGTTCCAATCGTTCTCGTTTTAATTGTACAAAACTACTTTTGGTCGTCTCGCTAATAACATTCAAACCTCCGTGACTCGTTCATCGTCCAACTCGTTCAACTCGTATTAACAAACCACCAAAGGGTAAGTTAACAATCATCAGGTTCAGTCATTACCCACTTAACCGACACATAACCATGGGTTCAGTCTGATAACGGGATTTGTCGGATCCTATGGTACCATAACCTAATACTGGTCGGTTCAGCCAAAATTAATGAATGTCATTCGTTATGTAACTACAACCAACAAGCTCGTTCACATTATCGAAATCGTTATTAGTTTAGTATAAACCATCTCAATCGCTTTGAAACCATCGTTAGAATATCGAAATCGTTTTGATACATATGAATCACCCGAAAACAATCGAAAACAGTAAAAGAGGGGATCTATGTACTCACCTTTGGGTGCGTTTGTATACATTAACACAATCCCTCAAATTGTTTATTCGTCCTTCAAGATTCAAGTAAGTTGTTGGATGAGATTTTGATGATAGGAAGCTTGAAATAACTTGAAAACACCTTGGAAACACCTTTAGATCTTCACACCAACTTGAATTTGGGTAGAAATGGAGCTTGATTTACTAGAACAAGATTGAAGGTTTGAAGATGGAGAGAGAGAGGGGTGTACGGTTTTAGGAGGGAGAGAGAAAGAGGATATTGAGTGTTGTGTGAAGATATGAAGATCATGGAAGATATATGTAAAGATATGGAAGGCATGGGAATGAAGGCATGCTATACACTTGTCCAAACCAAGATCTAAATAAATCAAGAAAATCAAGATGTATCACATATGAGTTTGGAAAGATTTTGGTGGGGGCCACCCCCTTAGTAACCGTGAATTATATATAGGGGGGGTTAAATGTAATTTTGATGGTATATTAGATAAAAACAGGTGTTTACTGGATACCGGGTATTTTATCCAGCGTTTGAATCCCGGTTTATGGCGTTCTAAATTATTTTTATTATTCTATAAAAATAAACTCGCCAAAATATTACTGAAATAAATTTCAGTTGCCAAGATTGGCTGCGTTATCTGCGTTTTGCAGTAGAAGCATTGTGTGGTGCAGAAACACGCGGTACGCGCTTAAACTTGAAAAATAATGTTTTTAAGCGTTTTAATTTATTTTTCAACACGAACCTGATTAAAAATAAAATTTTAATCATAACAGAATATTTTTGGGATTTAAATATTCGCAGCTTTGTCGTAAATAGTTCTTTAGTTCAAATAAACACGTTTTTGCCATATCGAATCCTTCAAAATTTATTTCTAAGTTATGTAAAGGACATTTAGGGTATGTTTGGCTTACGTCACAGTTCCGGAGTGTATTTCGCGTTAAACTGATTGCATTTACGCACCAGTTTGCGTATAACCTTCCAGAAAGCGATTTAAAGCTTGAAATCGGAATCGAATCAAATTGTAAAATCATTAAACACAATAACACATATAATAACACCAAAGCACATTTTTTTATTGATAATCAACATTGTTTTACATTATACAATGATTACAGAACACAGTTGTCACAGTCTCCCCTACTTTAGGAAATTTCGTCCCGAAATTTTATTTAGAGGAAACTTGTGAAAACAAATGCGGATATTTCGTCTTCATCTGGTCCTCACATTCCCAAGTAAACTCGGGGCCACGTTTGGATTCCCAGCGAACTTTGACCAATCGAATCTGTTTGTTCTTCATCTGTTTGAATGTACGGTCCACTATCTCCACAGGTTTTTCGACAAAGTGCATTGTTTCATTAATTTGAATCTCGTCGAGAGGAATGTGAAGATCATCATCAGTTAAACACTTTCGCAAATTGGACACGTGAAAAGTCGGATGAATATTTCCAAGCTCTGGAGGTAGTTCTAGTCGATAGGCAACCTTTCCAATTCTTTCAACAATCTTATATGGTCCAACATATCGTGGTGCAAGTTTTCCTTTCTTTCCAAATCTCACCACTCCCTTCCAAGGTGACACCTTGAGTAGGACACGGTCTCCGATTTGAAATTCTAAGGGCTTGCGTCGCATATCCGCATAACTCTTTTGACGGTTTATAGCTGTCACAAGATTATCGCAGATTTTCTTGATTTTGTCTGTTGTTTCCAGAATGAGCTCAGGTCCAGTAAGCTGAGCTTCACCGATCTCATTCCAACATACAGGTGAACGACATTTTCGACCGTATAGAGCTTCGAATGGTTCCATATTAATACTAGCATGATAACTGTTGTTGTAAGAGAACTCGATCAGTGGAAGATGAGAATCCCAATTACCACCAAAGTCTATCATGCATGCTCTAAGCATATCCTCCAAAGTTTGAATCGTCCTCTCAGATTGACCATCTGTTTGGGGATGATAAGCAGTGCTTAGATTTAGTTGGGTTCCCAAAGCAGATTGCATGGTCTTCCAAAAATGAGATGAAAACCGAGCATCATGATCGGAAATGATATCCAAAGGAACACCATGTCGTGATACAATCTCATCAACATAAATCTACACAAGTTTATCAGCAGATAGATCCTCGCGAATCGGAATAAAATGAGCTGATTTTGTTAATCGATCAATAATAACCCAAATAGCATCGTGACCTTTAGACGTACGCGGTAACTTAGTGATGAGATCCATTGCAATGTTCTCCCATTTCCAAACCGGTATCTCTGGTTATACAAGCAAACTAGAAGGTCGTTGATGTTTAGCCTTGACTTTGAGTACGAAGATCCTTGTACATTTTATCAGCACCGGGATGGATAGAATATCGAGACTTGTGAGATTCGTCCATTACCAAGGTGCGAAGATTGTCTTGTTTCGGAATCCACAAACGATCCTTGAAATATAGCAACCCATCATCCTTCGTTTCGAGTTTAAGTTCTAGTTGAAGCGGTAGCTCATATTTTAATAAGTCTTTGATCACACAAGATCGTTGAGCTTGAAGGACACGAGATTGAATATCAGATAGAGTTCGAACAGAATGAAGCTTGACTCGTTCATTTCGACTAAGCGCATCGGCTACGACATTCGCCTTACCAGGATGGTAGCGGATCTCCCAATCATAATCGTTAAAGAGTTCAACCCAACGTCGTTGCCTCATGTTCAACTCCTTCTGATTGAGAATATGCTGGAGACTTTTGTGGTCTGTGAAAACCAAACACTTCGTTCCATAGAGGTAGTGTCTCCGGATTTTAAGTGCGAAAACCACAGCTCCTAATTCCAGATCATGAGTCGTATAGTTCTTCTCGTGAATTTTCAGCTGTCTAGACGCATAAGCTATGACTTTACCTCGTTGCATAAGAACGCAACCAAGTCCTAGATTCGACGCATCACATTAGACAACAAAATCATCGTTTCCCTCAGGTAGAGATAAAACAGGAGCATCACAGAGCTTCCCTTTCAGCGTTTGGAACGCTTCTTCTTGCTTAGGTCCCCACTCAAAAGGCTAATTTTTCTGAGTCAAATCAGGGAGTGGAACCGCGATCTTTGAGAAATTAGAAATGAATCGATGATAATAACCAGTAAAACCAAGAAATGATCGAATCACTATAGGTGTCGTCGGTGTATTCCAATCCTTAATAGCAGCTATTTTGCAAGGATCCACATGGATACCCTGCTCGTTGACTATATGTCCCAAAAATTGAACTTCTTTAAGCCAGAATTCACACTTGGAGAATTTAGAAAAAAGTTGTTCCTTCTTCAGAAGTTCCAAGGTCAAACGAAGGTGTTGCTCGTGGTCGGCTCGAGACTTTGAATAAATGAGAATATCGTCGATGAACACAATGATGAACTTATCTAAATAAGGTTTACAAACCCTATTCATTAAGTCCATGAAGATAGCTGGGGCATTTGTCAAACCAAAAGGCATGGCAGTGAACTTGCAGCGCCCATATCTCGTACGGAATGCAGTTTTGGGAATATCTTCTTCGAGTACACGAAGTTGATGATACCCAGATCGTAGATCGATCTTGGAAAAGCATGAAGCACCTTGCAGTTGGTTGAAGAGATCATCAATTTTAGGTAGGGGATATCGATTCTTGATGGTAAGCTTATTAAGCTCACGATAATCGATAAACATTCGAAAAGATCCATCTTTCTTTTTCACAAAGAGGACAGGAGCTCCCCAAGGCGAAAAGCTCGGGCGGATGAATCCTTTAACAGACAACTCTTGAAGTTGTTTCGATAACTCTTGCATCTCCGACGGTGCAAGATGATATGGTGCTTTCGCAATCGGGTTGGCATTGGGTACAAGGTCAATATGAAACTCGACTTGACGAACTTGAGGCAAACCAGGCAGTTCATCGGGAAACACCTCTGGATAATCCCGAACAATCGGAATATCCTGAATACTCTTGCTCTTGCCTTTCTCCTCGGTGACATGTGCCAGGAAAGCAACATATCCTTTTCGCAAATAACTTTGGGCCTTTGTACACGACATAAGCTTCAAATCACCAGATGGCTTCTCGCCACGAACTTCCAGAACATCGCCAGACGGAAGAAGAATACGAACAATCTTATCGAAACAAACCACCTCAGCATGATGTTTGGTTAACCAATCCATCCCCACGATAATATCGAAACTCCCAAGTTGCATCGGCGTGAGGTCAATGGGAAAAAGATGGTTATCAAGGTTTAACTGACAATCACGAATAACAGAATCGAGAACAAGAGGTTTATCAGTAGCAACTTCGACAGATAAGGGTTTCCTAAGTTTAGTTCTAGGTATCACAAGCAAAGGTTCAAAAGATAATGAAACAAAACTTCTATCGGCACCAGAATAAAAAAGAATAGATGCAGGTCGATTGTTAACAAGAAACGTACCATTGACCACCTCGTTGTCATCCCTCGCTTCGTTAGCATTCAGATTGTACGCTCGCCATGAGCGGGATTCACATTTGCGTTGACATTCGCATTCGCGTTTGCATTCACTAGCCTCGGACAGTTGTTGTGGAAGTGACCAAACTCTCCACAATTGAAACATGAACCCGGTGGGAATCTAGCAGCATTCCCCTGAACTGGAGCTTGAACCTGAGCAACTTGATTCTGAACAATCTTATTCTGAACCATACGACAGATGTTGGCCAGATGCCCAAGCCTACCACACGTTGTGCATTGCCTACAAGCTTTTTGTAAAACATTATTGATTTGGTCAAAAAATCTAATGAGGATAATGCAACCAAACTATCTGTTACAGGGAATGATGCTTTGAATATAGAACAACGATAAGGATCACTTCAACGTAAATTGCACAAACGACACAAGGATTTGTACGGGGAAAAAGCCCTTGATCAAGAGTTGATCTCCGGCACAAAAAACCCCGGGTGATGGAAACTACCAATCACCAAGCTCAAATAAATCAATAAATGTTTACAACTTCGGATAGTAACGAGCTAGGTACAAGGATCACTACGGTGAAAGGTGTAAAAATGAATGAAAACTAATAAGTGTTCGTCAAGAGCTTCAAGAGTGCATTTGTACGAGAGTGTGTGTAGCTGAAAATGGCTAAGTGTTCTAATTCTAGCTCGTCACCCCTTTAAAAATAGAAGTTAACTACAATAACAAACTATCCGACTTTTGTGCCAAGCTCCCACGTTCTCCACAACGTCCATTTCCAGTCAAACGTGTGCGAAATACCCGTGGAATATTCCATAGTAACGTTGCCAAGACCAAGTCAAGCTGGCTACTCCTGTGAAATAATACGAAACACAAACAAACAATCGTTAGTGTGAGGATCCTTAAGGTGATCCATGATCCTTATCCTAATGCTCTTCTGAGGATCACTATATGTCACAGAAGTAAGGATCATTAATTAGGATAACAAGTAAGGATCACTAATTGTTAGAAAATCCTCCCCTAACAATTGCCCCCAAAATATAAGGAGTGATATGTAAAATGAGCGAATTATGTTTTCTTGATCTTATCCGCAACTAACTATCGTAAATATAGCCGTTATTGTAGAACTATCCGTTGCAACCATGACGTCACAGAGGTGACAACCCTGCACAATCATGATTATAAATAGGAGATATAGATAGGATCGATTGCATTTAAAATTTCAGAGATACTCCCTTTACAACTGCATTCCGAAGATAAACAGGTATTCTCTCTTCGTCTTCTTCCTTCTTTGCTCTGTTTTCCGTTTCTTTCCACCATTCTATCAAAGATGTTGCTCCGGAAGTCACCAGCTAAGGATCACCCGAAAAACAGCCCACCAAAAAGTCAGGGGATCATCGAAGATTCCATAAAAGAACGCTGCTGTTTCAACGATGCACAGATTGATAGGATCCGCCACTGCTTCCCGGCGAACACCGAGTTCAGACCTTTTGATCCTAATACCCTGAGTGATCACATTTCCGACAAGTGGGTTGCTTTTCCTGTCACTCCGTTCACCATAGGCTATACATATCCTTTTCCAGCCTTCACCCAATATTTCTTTTCCCTAACCGGCATCTCTTATATCCAAGCCATGCTGATGATCTGGAGGGTTTTGTATACCCTTGAAAGGATCATCGAGCAGGAAAGGATAGACCTAGGAATGTCAGAGCTGGGAGAGCTGTATGATCTTACTACCTTTGGCTCTCATCGTTAGTTGTTTAAACGTAAGCCTGGTGAGGAACATCCGATCTTCAAAGCTACCAAGAATGATGCTAACTGGAAGCGGCATTTCTTTTTCGTCAAGAGAGATTCTATTGATGATGTAAAGGATCTACCCAAGAATTGGGCTACCCATGGTAGGGTGGAGGATCCTGAGAAAGATCACCAGAGAACTTTCTTTTGATATAAGGATCACTTATATACTTTTGCTTTCTTGTTATGCAGCTATCACCGTCTCACGCCTTAGACTGTCTCCTGCTGCCAAAGAGAGACTCATCGCTTTCAAAAAACTTGATCCTGAAACAAGAACTTTCAAAACAACAACCCAGGATTCTCAGGAGGTATCCTCAGGTTCTGTCACGATGTCAAGTAAGTATCTTTGTTTACAAATTAAATAAATAGTGAAATATGAGTGAAATAAAGATACTTATCTTGTTTTGGTTGTGTAGGTGCTGGAAAATCCACCAAGTCTGCTTCAAAGTTCAATGTCACCGATCTCACCACCGTTAGATCCTCCAAAAGAAAGGCTCCTACCAGCCCGACAACTTCAGTCCCCAAGGCACCCCTCAAAGGAAAGGGAATCAAGAAGAGAAAGGCCTCTGAAGCTGAGGATCTGCAGGGTCTGCCTCTGATCCGCCATCAATTCCTCGAGTACTTCAACGATGTAAGGATCACTGTCTCTGCTAGTATATCCTGCTGACATATCCTACTGATATATCCTGCTGATTTGAGGATCACTTGGTCCTGACCTTATCTTTTATCCCCTTTGCAGAAATTCACTGAGATTGAGGATTATGTTGGCCACGTTGAGGATCAGGATAGGAAGATTGCCGACCTCCAGCAGGTTGCATTGCTAAAGGACCTCAAAATCGCTGATCTTCAGAAGGAGCTCCAGGATGCCAAGACTAAGACGGCTAAACTTCTGATTGACCTTGACTATGAAAAGCATGATCTCATAGAAGGTGCAAAGGTCTCTGCTGCCATCACAATGTATCAGACCAAACTAAAGATGGCCCAGGAAGCTCAAGATCCTAACTTCGACAGAAGCAGCTAGGAGATTGAGGACTGGAAAGCAAGATTGGCTGATCTTGAAGATGATGATGAGGCTGAGGAGGTTTTGACGATCGAGGCTGGAGGCAAAGGTGAAGGTGGTGAAGCAAGTGGAGCCGGAGGTGATGATGCAGGGAAGGTTTAGGCCACATGATTGGGCGATGAAGGAAACTTCTAGACATAGCCGGAGCCCAATTTTTTAGTTTAATGGTTGTTTTGTTGAATAATTTGATGGTTTGTACTGAACAATAGTTTTTAGGATTAAGGATCATGTATGATCCTTTGGACAATAGGCAGGATTGCAAACGGTGGAGGGATCCTCTGTTTGGGGGATGAAGCCATTGTGATCATGCCGCCTTTATATTCCTGCACTACTTTTGAACCTATTATCATGGACACCCTTTACCTACCCCAGCGGACGGGCCACGTTTTGCTGGTAGATGCTCGGGGTAGGTGATTTTGACAACCTTTTAAGGGTTAATCTTTTGTTAATAAATAAAACCTTAATCTTTTGTCGCTTATCTTGTATTGTTATCCTTTTTGTCTCTTTAATTCTCAATTGTTTTGATATACATTTATTGAATAAACAATTTTGAATAAGTCAGATTGAAAATACTTAGGATATGATCCAAGATCAAGTATCCTATAGTTAAAGAATCCCAAAAAGTAAAATATTTTAAGGATCACAAGTTTAGTTGTCAAATTTTTAGGGTTATTCAAATAAACAATGAGTAGAATTAAAAATAATGAAGGATCATACCTGAGGATCCAAGTTAGGATCCTAACCATAATCAGGATAACTACAAAATAAACCTGAGAAAGAAGTAAGGATCAAGGATCCCTAGTTGCTTATCTTCAAGGACCTGAAATAGAGCATAACTTGGGACTAAGCCAATATAAGATAAGAGTTAGCAACTGGGGACAAGCCCAAGGATAACTGGGGACAAGCCCAAGGATAGCTGGGGACAAGCCCAAGGATTGTATGTAAACTGGAGTATGGCCCTAACTGGCGACTATCCAAACTTAGTGACATGAAAATGCCAAAACCTTAGCTAACGTGAAAACGTTAGAAACCTTAGGAACGGATGTATGGTACGTCTACCATTATACTTAGGATCCTAGGTATAGCCAGTACAATGGAATTATCAGCCCCTAAAGCGAGTACTGGTCCCACTGCCTTGAACTATACCAGGATCATCATGCGCTACAGGCGGAACTGGGGTCAAGCCCAAATAACTGGGGTTAAACCCAAGGATCGGATTGCTTCTGCAGATAACCAATATTTTGCTAAGGATACCTAACTTTCAAAACTTGAAATCACATGAGAGATGGATAAAGGACACATGATCCTTATCCTTATATGAGAAAATAAAGAAATGAAATAGTTCAAGGTTAGGATATTACTAAAGTAAGGATCACTGATACTTTAAGGATCCTTCAAGGATACTCCTAACGTAAGGATCATCTGTGCCATGAGGATCCTGCTCACATGAAATATTTCTTCAAGTGGACAGCATTCCACTCTCTTGGTAGCAAATCACCCTCCATGGTTAGCAATCTGTATGCCCCCTTTCCTGCTTCAGCTTCAATCAAATAAGGGCCTTCCCATTTTGGAGCCAATTTTCCATCGGCAGGATTGGTGGTATTCTGAAATGCTTTCCTTAATACCATATCTCCAACTTGAAACTTCCTGATCCTGACATTTTTGTTATAAGCACCAGCCATTCTTTGTTGATAACTGGCCATCCTTATGCTAGCCAGATCCCTGATTTCTTCAATAGTATCCAGGTCTTGAGCCAAGTTCTCATCATTTTCCTCAGGATCACGGGTACTTGTTCTAGCAGTTGGAACCACCATTTCTGCTGGGATCATTGATTCTGCCCCAAATACCAAAGAGAATGGTGTTTGACCAGTTGCATTCTTAGGGGTTGTCCTATCAGCCCAAAGCACATAAGGTAGTTCTTCTGCCCATTTCCCTTTCTTGGATCCAAGCTTCTTCTTCAAATTGTTGATGATGATCTTGTTGGATGATTCTGCCTGACCATTAGCTTGTGGGTGGACTGGTGTTGATGTTATCATCTTAATCCCCCAGCTGTCACAAAAGTTAGTGGTTCTGCCCCCAATAAATTGGGAACCATTATCACATATAATTTCAGAAGGAATTCCAAATCTAGTTATAATATTTCTTTTAATGAAGGATATAACTTCCTTTTCTCTGACTTGGGCAAAAGCTTCAGCCTCTATCCACTTGGAGAAGTAATCAGTCATAGCTAGCATGAACACTTTTCCACCAGGTGCCTTAGGGAGCTTACCAACTATATCCATACCCCATCTCATAAATGGCCAAGAGGAGGATATAGGATGCAAAAATTCAGCTGGTTGATGAAGGATATTGCTGTGTCTCTGACAAGGATCACATCTCTTAGCATACTCCACAGCATCTCTCTTCATGGTTGGCCAGTAGTATCCTGTCCTCAGGATCCTTGAGAATAATGCCCTGTCCCTAGTGTGGTTTCCACAATCTCCTTCATGGAAGTCTTTTAAAACTTCTTGGATTTCAGGATCCTCAATGCATCTTAAGTATGGTCCTACAAGAGATCGTCTATACAACATATTATTTAAAATTGGGAATTGAGATACCTTAATTTTGAAAGCCCTAGGATTTTCTCCTGTAGGAATCTCTCCATGTTGTAAGTATCTCATAATTGGTGAGATCCATGATCCTGATCCTGAATGGGATTGAGTATCCTCACTAGGGATAATTGCAGAATTCTTTCCTATCTCCATAGCCACATGATCCTCGATAGCCGGTGTCAGAATATGGATAATAGGGATCTTGATATCCTCCGGGATCTTCAAGGATGATCCTAAGTTAGCCAATGCATCAGCTTCTGTATTTTCTTCCCTTGGTACCTGTGTCAGACTAAAGGAAACAAAGTAGAGTGCCAATTCTTTGAATATCTCTAAATATTTGGTTAGCTTTTCACCTTTAATAGCATAGGATCCATTAAAGTGATTTGTAATTAACAATGAATCTACATGTACCTCAAGATACCTGATCCCCATATGCTTGGCAATTTGCAAACCAGCAATTATGGCTTCATATTCGGCCTCATTGTTAGTGGTTTGGAACTCACAAGCTATAGAGTGGGGTATTATGTCCCCCTGTGGCGATTTTAGTAGTCTTCCAAGCCCTGTGCCTTTGACATTTGAGGATCCATCAGTATAGAGTATCCAAGGATCCTTGGTCTCCTCTAGCTGCTGGACTTCTAACTCAGCTTCTTCTTGTAAATCACTACTGAAATCAGCCACAAAGTCGGCTAATGCTTGGGATTTGATGGCTGTCCTAGGCTCATATCTTATATCATAGGCACTAAGCTTCACTGCCCACTTAGCCATCCTTCCTGACATCTCTGGTTTCCTGAGGACATTCTTAATTGGAAAGTTAGTTTTAACAACAATAACATGAGTTTCAAAATAATGTCTCAACTTAGTAGATGCCATAATTAATGCAAGAATAAGTTTTTCAAGGTGTGAATACCTGGATTCGGCATCAAGTAAACTTTTACTTAGATAATAGACAGGATGTTGTGTACCTTCATGATCCTTAACAAGGACCGCACTTACTGCTTTTGAGGATACTGCAAGATATAAGGATAGCACATCGCCTTTTTCTGGTTTCATCAAGGACGGGGCTGAGGATATGTAATCTTTGAGGGCTCTTAAAGCATTTTCATGCTTCTCAGTCCATTCAAATTTCTTATTCTTCCTCAGGATATCATAGAATTCTTTGCACTTTTCTGAGGATTTGGATATGAATCTGTTCAAAGCCGCTATCCTGCCTGTTAATCTTTGGACATCCTTAGCATTGGCGGGAGATTTGATGTTCACTATTGCTTTGATTTGTTCCGGGCTAGCTTCAATGCCTCTCTTTGTTACCAAATATCCTAAGAATTTACCTGCTTTAACACCAAAGTGACATTTGGAAGGGTTAAGCTTCATATTGTATTTATCAAGGATATCGAATGCTTCCTCCAAGTCTCTCAGGTGATCCTCAGCCTTTATGGATTTTACCACCATATCATCTATGTAAACCTCCATAGTTTGTCCAATCTGATCCTTGAACATCATATTCACCAGCCTTTGATATGTTGCACCTGCATTTCTTAGTCCGAACGGCATAGCAATATAACAATATATACCAGTTGGAGTCATGAAGGCTATATCCTCTTGATCGGATGGTTCCATTTGGATTTGTTGAAATCCAGATGAAGCATCCATAAAAGTTAACAGTTCATGACCTGCGGTTGCATCCACCATGGAGTCAATGTGGGGTAATGGGAAAGGATCCTTGGGACATGCCTTATTTAAATCGGTAAAATCGACACATACCCTCCACTTTCCGTTTTTATTTTGAACAACAACCACATTGGCCAACCATCTTGGATACTTGACCTCTCTAATCATACCTGCCCGGAGCAATTTTTCTACCTCTTCCTGGATAATGGCATTTCTTTCCGGTGCAAACTTTCTTCTCCTTTGATGGATTGGTTTGAAGGACCTATTAATGCCAAGTTTGTGAGTGATTACATCTTTAGATATACCAGTCATGTCTTCGTGTTTCCATGCAAAGGTAGTCTTTCTCCTTTTGAGGAAGGATACGAGGTCTTC
>JARYGA010008224.1:0-24961 GCA_030545235.1 Helianthus tuberosus
GGCTTTCCGTCAGCTACTTCGACAGTAAAAGAATTGGCCAAATTTTTACGGGGAATACCAAGAATAGACTCAAAATATGTAACACCCCGAAAACGGGTTTGGTAATTAAACCCTGTTAATACTAAAGAGCGGGTAAAATACCGTTAGAAGTAACGATTAACCCGGTAAATATTAGGATTTAAATAAATGAACCTAATATGAGATAAAGAGAATAAAAGCTTTTGTAAATACAAGTTTATAAAAGGCCCGAGTTAACGAGACTTAAAAATAAAACGGGTTATGACTTCCCCGAACCCACAAAGTAACTAGGAATATCAACCTAGTTAAATATGTGCCTTAAAAATAAAGAAAACTTGGTTAATAATCCTTTTGTTAACTCTAGAAACTTGAGGGACTAAAAGGGTTAAAAGAAAAAAAAGGGTTTTAATTTATTAAACACTAATCACCAAAACACACACCAAAGTGTGTGTTCTGGTCGTGGAAAACACATGGGCGAACAAGGGTTCCTCCAACTTAACCCTAACATGCAAAAACTGATCAAATTGGGAAGCCAAATTGAATCCAAATCGAAATCCAAGCTCAGATTAGTGATCACCTCACTGAAGGGATCACAAGGTATGTCAAATTTCATCTTCTAGTTACATCTTGAATTTTTGATGAACATATGAAATCGAAATCTGAACTTGAATGTTTGATGTTTGAATGAAATTATGATAAGTTCATGGTTCGGAACGAACCCTAGTCGATAATTTGATGCATTTGTGTTCATAACTATAAAATTCATGTTAACCCAGTTAGATGTTAAATGGGTTTTGTAGGATGGGCAAGAACACTAGAATTTTGATCATGAATCTAGGTGTTGTTATGCATGCTAGATATAATGAATTTGAAAATGTTGTTAAACTTGGTAGAAATAACTAATATAAACTAGTTTGTAAATGTGTAAAAATTATGCCCACTAGGTGTTTGTTGAAATGCCTAAGTGAAATCGCGTGACTACTCGGTTGTGAGTAGAATTTGATTTGATTAGGTATCTGTAGGAATGCCTAATAACATGATGAAAAGGGTTTCATTTATAGATGAAACCCCGTAGATTTTGTCTAATGAATGAATAAAGTGTCTTTGTTAATTGGGAGCTAGGTTAACTTGATGTTAATAATAGCATGAACATGGATAATATATATAGTTTAAAACGGTAGCATCATTATAATGCCTACCGGATAATTGATGAGATTGCCTAAATGAGTTATTGAATGCAAATTTGCATTTTGTATGATTAAGGGTAAATGACTTTTATAAGTTAAATTAACCAATGATAAAGTCGAATAGTAGTTTCGACATAGAATTCGTAAGAGGGGATAGTCGTATGCGATAATGACTAATCTATCTGTCTTATGATTTATGATGATAGTTTGACTCTTGACAAGCTAGATGGAGGCTTGGGAAAGACGCGGGTCAAACAGATCGAGTATGCGAAAAAGAGCATAACCGGATGCAAGGTATGTGAAATTTACACCTTTTAGTAGAATACGTGTATATTCTATAAGTTGTAAATATGATAAAGATGGAATTTTTAGGTATGGTTCCCGACATGAAATAATACGGGCCGGGACTAATATAAAGGATAAAAACCATGTTTAATGGTAAATAGAGGTAAGACGGTGAATTAGCCATGAAATAAGGCTAAGGTAAAAATGAGTTTTTGAACGTCTACTTTGTGAGTAAGCCTAAACGGTTAAAAAGTGTAGAATAGCGATTTAGTCAAGTACACATGAATCAGGGTCAATGTTTCAAACAGCACCAAATGGCATAAGCCGTGTTGGATAAACGTGTAAGAGACGGATTTAATAAACTTATTCAATTTGGTAAAAAATCCGAAATGAGTTACTTTATGAAATGGTAATTAAATGCCATTCGATTTTAAGTGCAAATTATTCGGTCATTTAGACCAAACGGGTCAAATGGTAACGTCGATACCATTTGATGATTTAACGACTAATAAGCGTTTGTTGAGACATACGCTCACAGGATAAGACGGCTTATGGATTGGTGATGCTATGGATTAGCAAATGTTGAGACAAGGTATTAAAACGGGTCAAAATGTTGACCCGAGCCAGGTACGCCTAAACGAATTTAAAGTTAAAAGTGCAATTTTGGTCAAATAGATAGTGATGGTCTTTCGCCGTAAAATGAAGGATATAAAATTTACCAAAAATTCCTTGTTGGGTAAATCGGGGAAACGACCCTTAGAGGTTGTTTAGGAACTTGTATTATGATTACGAAGTCCTTAGATATGTATAAAAATTATAGGTAATGACATTCGTGGGTCGAATGTCTAAAAATGGGTCTTATGAGTAAAATGTCTAACCGAAGGGTAGAAATTGGGATTATGGATTCCTTATGTTAAATCCACCACAAAATTGTTGTGGTGGAATAAAATTAGTTGTTTAGTATGTGAATAAAAGATGCGATGTGACACTTGTGCTCCGTAAACACCACACGATGTTGGACAATATCTTTTATCAAATAAACAATGTGTTTTTGGTCTCAATGTTTGCTTTTTATGTTTGACAATTTCACGTTTTGATTTTAAGTTCAAATTCAAGCTTTAAATCGCTTTCTGGAAAGTTATACGCAAACTGATACGTAAACGTAATCAGTTTAATGTGACAAACACTCCGGAATAGTGACATAGGCATAACATACCTTAAATAACTTTTATATAACTTAGAAATAAGTTTTGAAGGCTTTGGTGTGTCAAAAACAAGTTTATTCGATCACAGGGACTATTTACGTCAAACTACGAAAGTCTTCTGATTCGTACCGCAACGAACATTCCGGAACTTGATCATAAGTTAAACATACCATAAATATCCTTTACATAGCTTAGAAATAGGCTTTTAGGGGTTCGGTATGCGAAAATAAACTTAATTGATCAATAGGGACTAAAAGCGTCAAAAAGTGCACAAGTTTGCATTTTCGCGCATATCTCACATTCTGAACATATCCGGACATCCAAAATTTTTGAAATCATAAAAATATTTTATTTTAGTGTTTGGAATGCTAAAATTTCATTCGTCGTGTAATTTGGATCGATTTCGCGTCCGTTACGACTTCCGTCGTAATTAACCGAATAACGCAACCGTACGACCAAATGAACCGACATCTGAAATGTTTTTGAGCATATTTCATGTTCCCTATACTTTAACTTCATTATGGAGCCTTGAAATGGGGTTAACGGGGCTTAAACGCATCGAAAATGCACCAAAAACCAAGTTTTACACTTGTAGGGACTAAACTTGACAATCTGTCAAAGTGTCTTTGGCGGGGCGTGTAAGACTCAGTATGAGTCTACGCGGGGCGCGACAGATGCCCAGTTCTGCAGAATCTGGTTTTAGCAAACAACAGCTCATTTTCTGGGTTTGTACAAGGTTTTCTTATACCATTAGCTAGTTTTTAAGGTCCCCTAGTATTCTAAATCAGTGTGCCACACTTGTAAGGTCCAGATTGAAGCTCAATTTTCGAGAAACGATCCCAACGGTTGTCCGAAATCTATAAATACCCAGCCAAATTCATTTCACAACTTGCTCAAACTGATTTTCTCCATCTTCTGCACAATTGGGACTATCCCTTCTGGTTGAAGGTCCTAATCTTCAAGTTTTCTTCTTCTATCTTCGAGGCTTGGACCTCTTGTAAGCTTCTTTCATGCTTTTATGCATTTTAAGCATGAAAGTCAAACAGTTTTTGACTTTCTGCTTTGACCAGTCTTTGGTCAACACAAAGTTCGTTTGAAATTTGTAACGTGAGCTTAATCATGATGGTCATAGTCCCTTGTGACTATACCTACTGATTACCACGTTAATTAGGCGTAGTGACGAGTCATAGTTTCGGTCAAAATACGTGCTTATGCGTGTTTTGCAACGAATCTATCTTTGGATATCAAAACACTTTGTTTTGATATCAAACTTGTTTTCTAACTTAGTTAAACATGTTTTAACATGTTTAACTCGTCACTTTTAGTTTAATGCTTATATAGGGTCGTAAGATAAGCGGTCTAAACAACCGCTTAGACTTTCGAACCTGACCCGTTTGGTCGATTGTTAGGATCCGATCAAACATATTTTGTGACCATAGTTGTATAGGGAATAACCTTCCGAGGTTATACCTTATGGTCACTTCTTTTAGTTAGTTGTATGATAGGTAGTTTATATGCCTTAGGAAAATGACCAAAATGCCCTTTTGCGCATAATTTCATTTTAAGCATATGTAACACATGTTTTGACATCTAAACTGATTATATAACATAATTAGATATGTTAAGGCATATAATACTTGTCATAGGACTAGTTAGGCATCTCGAACGCGCATTCGAGTGAACGGCGCGTTAAAGTAGCGTAGACTACCTTAACAAGTCATAATGGGTCATAAACAGTTAGGATAGGTTCTGATTTAGATTGTAGGCTTTGTTAAACCATATAACATGAGTTCCAATACTCATTTGGTTTGCGAGACCTCATTCTACTCGATCTTCCGATTCAGGTATCGATTCACTAACATAGTGTCCGTTACACTAGGAACCATTTCGACACTTGAACTTTTGATCCTTTGAGCTTTGTTATATCAACTGAACAAGAACTATACGCAATCTCAGGCGAGTACATAGCTCCCCTTTTTTACCGTTTTTAAATGTTTTGGGGTGATTCATATGTGCAACTGATTTGTTTTCCAAATGTATGGCATATATGTGTTTACTAAGTGCTTTTATGTGTATTATTCCGATTATGCAAATACAATGTTTATCCAATTCCTTAAAAGGACTATATATCTTCATAGTTAGATTCTTATAGGATATATGAAGTACAGTCTTAGATCTTCCTATCTTCATAGTGAGATTTTTAAGAAGTACGTTACAGACGATGGTTGGTTTATGTGTAGATTGTTGGTGATTTAGATAACGAAACTAGATAATACAATAAGCACATGGTGGATACGCCGCTGGTACTTCCTATATATAAGTGTGCTTATTGTGTTACCCTTCGTGGCGTTATCCCGAATCACCATTAGGATTTAGGATTGTTTTGATTCAATGATTCAATGTAACAGAACCCAAAATCCTTATAGCATCTATCTATCTTCATAGATTGATTCTTGTGGGGTGTTTAAAGTACTAATATTGGAGTCCTTGATTGGATTCATTGTGTGCTTTAATGCGTGTTTACGAGTTGATTGACAGATTGACAATTTATGTGTTTATGTGATAGTTGTGATTTAGATAACGAAACAAGTATAATAAAATAAGAACATGGTGGATACGCCGCTGGTACTTCCTATATACAAGTGTTCTTATTTTATTACTCTTGTAGCGTTATTCGAATCACTTTAGGATTTTGTGTACAATTGATCCAATATTCGATTATCCAAATCCTTGAAGAATCTCCTATATCTTTATATGTTATACTCTTTGAAGGATGTCTCAAGTATTATTATAAATCATTGACTTGATTTATATAATACTCACACAAGTTCTGATTAATTTCAAAACTGTTATTATTAATCCTTGATTGGTTTTCTAATAATACATTAACGAGTTTTACAATGATTTTAACGAGGTTACAATATACAATTTCAAATGGCATAAAAATTACTTAGTAATAATCATTATGCCATATTCAATATTTTTTGCCACGAGTTTTCACAATCAAGATTACGCATTGCAATACTAAACTTTTGCCATTCTTTGGCTTCAAGATTTATTTTCAATCTACAACTCTTGTAGTTGTCAAAGTATTGCAATATCAAACTTTTTCCATTTAATTGGCTAACAAAACCTATGTATTCGCCGGCATTTTTATGCTGACTTTATTTTCACATATGTTTCAGGACTTTTGACTGTTCAAGCATGCAATGCATAGGACTGCATCCGGACCTTAGATGTCACATCCCCAAAATACCACCTAGGGAATGTCCCTGCTAGGCGTGTGACATACCAATAACGAGCCACTAATTACATTGAACCCATACAAGTTTCCAAATAAAATCATCACTTATTAAATAAAAGTTTCAACAATAAGTTTAATTAAAACCCAACATGTTTAGCGGAAGCAAATAGTAAACCAAAGTTAAACCGTTTCAAAACCAATGTAAGCAATCCATAATTCGATCACATGAATCCATCCAGTACGACCCATGACCACTCCTGCTACTCCAGACATCAAGTTCCCAAATCCAAGATACCTAACGACCTGCGAGCATGCAACAAGTGTATCAGACAAGGCTGGTGAGTTCATAGTTTGGCGAAAACGTTGGTTACCAAGTGTTTAGTTAATCCATTGAATTTAATTCCGAAAGTAATGTTGATAATATCTCGATACTGAACAAGACGGCTCCTGATGTATGTTTTGCCCGTTCCCCAGTGCTCCTATCAAAGCACTGGGCCCGACTGGGTCATTAGTTCACACCCGCCCTCTCTCAGGAACGGGGTGAGGATGCCAAACCTAAGTAGCGCTACCAACTAATACCCCGCTACCACCCACGATAGCAAAAGATGGGACTTAAGAGATAGAGAGTGAGAATATTATCCAACATCCCAGTTTTACCCAAAAGATTTATCCCTCCCCGAGATACCCACTGACTGTCCCAAACCACCGGGACGCATGCTCAAAAGTAATGAACTCACCTTTGATTGCTCGGTATGTCATGTTACGTTATTCACAGCTGATCAATCAAATTCCTAACATGGTTACCAACGATAATCAGTTTCGCATGCAATTAAACCACATTTTCTACGCATATAGCCAACAAGTATCGTACAGATAGTGGTGTTAATTATTTCACATGTTGTAACAGCAATTCACGTATTCATTGCATTCACCGCATACACGTAGTAACATACGAGGAACACACAATGTTCATTGAATCATCACACAACAGCCGGTTATCATCATGAAATCCCACAATAAGTAGTTGGTTCACTTACAAGTCCATATCACAAATTCATAATTCATATGTCATGTAACAGTCACATTTCGTTGTGTTACTCACATGGTGCACAATTTAAATAAGCTAATGGCCTAGCAAGGATTATAACACTTAATCTTCTCCCCTACAAACCATAATCCTTTCGTGGCCCAGTCAAGTTATAATATGTACGGCCCAACACTAACATCTGTTTAGAAAGTGGCCCAACAAACGGAGCCGTGTGTGTGCGGCCCATTTGAACCCAGCCCGCTCGGACTGCACGGCTGCCCCCACCTCGCAACAGTGCGGGCCCGATATCGTTAGGTGGGCCTGTGGTTTACTTGGCTCGGTTAATAGGTGAGGCCCAAACACCTCCCTAAACTCTTTCAATTCATTTAGTTTAGGAGCCCACTACACTCTAGGTTATTATATAATATATATTATCAAACGCCACTATTTAGATGTATCGAACCATAACTGATCAATCATGTTATCTTCCTAATCACATAATCACCCTAGCTTCCTTGAATTCAGCGATTTATCAATGGCAATTATTATGGTGATCATGCTCAAAATGCAATTATATCCCATAATCTTTCCAACTAATCTGTGAACATCATGCATAAACTTAAGTCTTCACATAAGCAACTCAGGTTTAGATCATTGTATTCATGGGAGTTTTGGTGTGCTCGACCCCCTACATCACTGAATATTATTCATGCAGGCAACATCAAACAAATAACAACCGAACCAATCATCCCATACAACCCTAGTTTATCGCTGAAATAATAGCAATCAAGATGAAACAAAGCAAGTTTATCGATTCAAGTCATAACTACTCATCAACGTATAGTCATCAAATCATTCATTACCACACATAGCACTTTTGAATTTTAATAATTCCTAGATCGGCAGAAGGGATTATAACAATTTACACATGGTCAGGACAATCAACAAGAACTAACATCCCATATTCATCATCCTTACAATTTTCATATATTACGATAACAAAATTATAATCGGAAAGAACTACAATCACATAATTAACAAAGGTTGAGAGGAAAATATACTAACCGATGAATGATAAAGTCTTTTCTAGAATGGGTGAACAATGAGTCTCCTAGGGAGAGGTCCGATCTATGCACACCATACTTCGACCGGTCCACTGCCGTCGCATACATGGGGTTAATTAGGGTTGTTAGATACGTAATTTGCGCAACTTAAACAACTGCCAAGTAATGATCATATAATCGCCACTAATGGGTTTGGGGATGGGCTCGGTTTGGGCTTAAGATATGTGGGTCGAAGTGATTAAAAGAGATGGTGTGCATGCTAGAGGAGTGTGTGTGTGTGGCCCGACCCACTCTCGGCTCAATGTTAATTCACTAATAGTCTTCGGTCCAATAGAAGTTTTATAAAGTGTCAAGCCCATGTGAACATCTCAGTAGACATATCCACTCATTAATTTCAATCGGTCCACTAAGCAAATAGATATATCAAAAATTGTCGGCCATTATTTATTTGTGGTCAAATCTTTTGAATTTGTTTGGCTAAGCAATCACGTGTAGCATATTCAATTCAAACAGTATGCATGTGAAGTATTGTGTGGCTCAATAAGTTGTTGGCAGCTTACATGTGTTTCATTTGAAACTCATTTGTCTTTTTGTGCTTCCATTGTCGAACGAAATGAAGTGGTAACTCAAGAGTGCTGCAGATTTGCCTCAGGTGTCACATCATCCCCAAATTGAAAGAAATTTCGTCCCGAAATTTGGTAAGCGATCCAAAGCAGCACGGTGTTAGATCAGGATGACTGTGGATTTTCCCGCGGGTACCACATCATCCCCAACTTGAAAGGGAATTTCGTCCCGAAATTCACCAATGATAGCAAAAGTTGGTTCAACCACCTTAACATTTGAGGATACTAGAGCTACATCTGATCCTTGCGTTCCCACGTGAACTCTGGTTCATGTCTCGAGTTCCAATGAACTCTCACGATTGTCATACGACTAAGCTTACGATCCTTAACTTCCTCGTCCTTGCTTTCGATTGACACCTTGACAACTGCAGCTTGTCCAATAAAGGTATCACAAATGTTTCATAGGGCAAACACTGCCCTAGATTCAAGACATAAACAACATTGTGTACGCAACCCCATTGTGTGCATAAATTCATCTTGCCACGCTTCCCAAGGTGCATCGTACCCTCCCAGGGTGATACTTCCAATTAATACACGTTCGCATGCGGCGAACTCTCAGTGTATCCTAAACTTATCAGCTTTCCTGACGGTCACGCTTTGCCGCCAGACGATTTCAGATCTAATCAATCTTCCCAAGGGTTTCAAGTACAAGTCTTGGACCTGTGATTAGGTTGTTGTCCGCCTCAGTCCAACAAGGAGGTTGGCATTATTGTCCATGCAATGCCTCAAACAGAGCTGTATGCTTACTAAAACGGTAATGGCTGCAGTAGAACTCACCGAAAGATAAGCGTCCTTCCAGTTCCACTAAAGTTAACCATACATATGTTCACAGCATGTCCTCGAGTGTCAGGACGGTTCGTTTACTCTGACCGTTTGTCCTACGGTGATAAGAAATGTCCATGTCTAGACGTGAGCCGAGGGTATCGTGTATTGGCTGTCATAAATCAGGTATAGCTCCAAAATCAGAAGTAACAGGAGTTGGCACCTCGTGCCTAAAACCGCCTCTCTCAGAAGAACATCCACAGCTTGTGAAGACTCGTCAGTTTTCTTGATTGCAAGAGAGTGTACTGGTTGCGTGAGACAATCAACGATCACCCAGGTGATATTGTTTACGTTTCGAGTTGTAAGTAGACTAGTGGCAGAGTCCACGACAGTCTGGTACTTCACCTTGACTTTCCCGCAAGTCAAACATCGTTCACATACATAGCTAGGTGAGCCTTCTTGCCCGATCACCAGTGCAAGATTTATAGATCCCACTAACTCTCATCAAAACCCAGACGACTAGAATATCGAGGTTGGTGTGCTTTGCTCAACACAAGTTCCCTAAGGTTGTCGTATAATGAGATCCAAGTTCATTCCATGAGGTAGCGAATATCATCCGACCCGCCAAAGCTTGCTTCTCTATGCCCTGCATGGGTTTAACTTGAAAATCCTTTTCCTTCAGTTCTCCAGTTTGAACAGAGCGAGTCTGATCAGGTAGGTTAGAGTCGATAGTGAGCTGCAAAGCCCGTGCTATGTCAAGTTTCACAGTCGTAATCATCCAAAAGTTCCATCCAGCGATGCCATTAACTGATTCAACTCTTTCGAAACCAGGGTATACGGGAGGCCCTTGTGATCGGTCTAAGTAGTGCATTCGGTACCGTCCAAGTAATGCCTCCATCTTAAATCCAAAGACCATGGTTTCCACCGCAGATTGTGTGTCGTGCAGTTCCTCTTCGTAACTCCATCACGTAGGTCA
Organism: Helianthus tuberosus; assembly: GCA_030545235.1. Taxonomy (NCBI): domain Eukaryota; kingdom Viridiplantae; phylum Streptophyta; class Magnoliopsida; order Asterales; family Asteraceae; genus Helianthus; species Helianthus tuberosus. Next base: position 10,392 of record JARYGA010008224.1, read on the forward strand.
TCAATCTCTCGTGTTGCATCGGTGTGTAACTGGGACTCTGATTCGGATAGAAGCGATGCTCAGTGCATTGCATAGCTGAAATTAAAAAACTGAAAAGACGTTTTCATGTTTTGTCTCCCACGAATACACAGCACCCTGCTGTGCTAAAGAGGTTAGAGTTGTGCGATCTTCGAAAATCCTGTGATGAATCTGTGATAGTATCTAGTGAGACCAAGAAATTGTTGTATCCTCGAAGGAATCTTTGGTGTCGACCAGTTTCTAACAAAATGGATCTTAGCGAGATCCACGTGTATACCCACTTCGTTGTTCATACGACCAAAATGTACCTCTCGATTCCTGAAGTTACCTTTTAGCGAGACTTCGCGCGGAGTGGCGCCTCCCTCAGGAGCTCTAAAATAGGATACATATACCCCCCATGTTGTTCCTTTCTCCTGATAATGATCCAAAACGTCATCAACAAACACGGTCGATTCTTGTGGTCCATGAAGCTGCTGGTGCGTTGATTAACTCAATGATCATGGTGTACAAAGTCGCATTGGCTGCATTGCGTTCGATATGCCGTTCTAAGAGCATTCTCCCCTTGGAATTCCCTCTGATGATAGTTCGTTCGTTAGTCAGTCCTCGAATAGAAACTTGTCCGTCGCAACTGGTCAACAGTTTGTCAATACATGGTCGAGGCAAACGGTTCTTAACTGTCACCTTGTTGAGTTCTCAATAATCAGTACGCGTACGAAAAGGTTTATCTTCATGGATATAACTAGGGGCTCTCCCAAGCGGAAAGCTAGGTTCGATAAAACTCCCGTCCAATAGTTCTTCTGGTAGCACATAGGGAGAAATCACGAACAATTGGTGGATACTCGATCCTCTTATCCTTAGCCTTAACATCGGTAACGAGTGCTAACATAGCGGGGTAATCCTTCCGTGGACACTTCTGGCCTTCATTGCTGAATTGATGCTAACCTCTGCACCACTCGGATATTTTATGACAGACGACAACTTCCTCCTCACAGGGTATATCTGCACGATATCTGGATAACCAATCCATACTGACTACTGCATCAAAACATTAGGGTTTAAAGAAACATTAGGGTTAAGCAGAATAGAGACGAAGCGATTATCTACCCATACAAGCTACCATACGGCTATAATTCTGGCGTCGCCTATGCCAATCCTATATGCCCTTCCATGAGCATCATTTCCAATGTTGTTATTGCCGTCGTTCCCTTGGTTGTTGTCATCTTGATTTAACAACGGCCAATCCATGTCGTGGGCACCTCCATTTCCATACCGTTGGCTACAATTACGAGTATCTTGATGTTGCCGTGACTGTCACCCCTAATGTCGTCGCTTGAAACGGAGCCCTACGATTTGCACCGTCAAAGTCCATCTTTTCACATTTTGTGCCACGTCCTAGTGCGCCACCCACTGTGCTGGCAGTTACACATACCATACTATAGTCGATTGTCATTGCTTATACCCCGACGAACTCGTAAGAGTTGACTCCCATAAGTCGCTGACTTGGGTTAAAGATTCGATTGAAGTCAGTTCGCTGGTGTTCGTTGCCAGTAATTAGGGTTGTCCAAATACTGGGACCGGTAAAGTACCACGCTCATCCTCTCGTCCATCGATCTAGCAAGTTAATTGAGTAATACATGGTATGTTGCGAGAGTGTTGCAGAAGTGATCGCACTTCGGGATTTAAGACGCCAATACGTTAAGTTCCATCAAACGAAGAAAGGTGAGAAAGGTATAGACCAATCATTGTCGTTGCAACATCCAACTCAAGGATCTTCGTACAAGCACCTAACATTCTACACAGTTCGCTAGGCGTTCAGATGGGTGTTCAGGTAATACTTGATAGCATCAGGATTCGAAAATATTCAGAGAGGAGTGAAAAGGTCGTGTTCGAGTAGGAGACAATCACTGCTATGACTCCTATAGACTGTTGTGTTTCACATCGATCAAATAACGGAACGGAACCCCTTTTTCACTTGTTAAGTCTCACTGGGACTCGCATGCACCCCACATTATTATTATGTGTGCACCCACAATAATATTGCGATTTGCATGCTCATCTCAGCTCCTCCTAACTCATGTCAAATGGTTCCTCAATCTTGAGTAGCAAACAAAGAACATCACAAACGTGAGTCATGAATGTCTAGGGAAACACCACACTATCAATCACATAACACATGCACGTAATACATGAATTCATATTGTTGTGCTAAACGTGCAATCATATGCAATATCATAGGTAAGTGTTCACTAGTTATGCAATATAATGAGTATAAGAGAGACGAACCTTGCAGTCTGGAGCTGAGTGTCATGGTCGTATTCAGAACTTGATCGGTTATAGTCTGGTTTTACAAAATGTTTTAAAACCAAGTTCACTATAACCAGTGGCTCTGATACCAAACTGTCACACCCCCAAAATACCACCTAGGGAATGTCCCTGCTAGGCGTGTGACATACCAATAACGAGCCACTAATTACATTGAACCCATATAAGTTTCCAAATAAAATCATCACTTATTAAATAAAAGTTTCAACAATAAGTTTAATTAAAACCCAACACGTTCAGCGGGAGCAAATAGTAAACCAAAGTTAAACCGTTTCAAAACCAATGTAAGCTATCCATAATTCGATCACATGAATCCATCCAGTACAACCATGACCACTCCTGCTACTCCAGACAGCAAGTTCCCAAATCCAAGATACCTAACGACCTGCGAGCATGTAACAAGTGTATCAGACAAGGCTGGTGAGTTCATAGTTTTGCGAAAACGTTGGTTACCAAGTGTTTAGTTAATCCATTGAATTTAATTCCGAAAGTAATGTTGATAATATCTCGATACTGAACAAGACGGCTCCTGATGTATGTTTTGCCCATTCCCCAGTGCTCCTATCAAAGCACTGGGCCCGACTGGGTCATTACTTCACACCCGCCCTCTCTCAGGAACGGGGTGAGGGTGCCAAACCTAAGTAGCCCTACCAACTAATAACCCCGCTACCACCCACGATAGCAAAGATGGGACTTAAGAGATAGAGAGTGAGAATATTATCCAACATCCCAGTTTTACCCAAAAGATTTATCCCTCCCCGAGATACCCACCGACTGTCCCAAACCACCGGGACGCACGCTCAAAAGTAATGAACTCACCTTTGATTGCTCGGTATATTATGTTACGTTATTCACAGCTGATCAATCAAATTCCTAACATGGTTACCAACGATAATCAGTTTCGCATGCAATTAAACCACATTTTCTACTCATATAGCCAACAAGTGTCGTACAGATAGTGGTGTTAATTATTTCACATGTTGTAACAGCAATTCACGTATTCATTGCATTCACCGCATACACGTTAGTAACATACGAGGAACACAAAATGTTCTTTGAATCATCACATAACAGCCGGTTATCATCATGAAATCCCACAATAAGTAGTTGGTTCACTTACAAGTCCATAACACAAATTCATAATTCATATGTCACGTAACAGTCACATTTCGTTGTGTTACTCACATGGTGCACTATTTAAATAAGCTAATGGCCTAGCAAGGATTATAACACTTAATCTTCTCACCTACAAACCATAATCCTTTCATGGCCCAGTCAAGTTATAATATGTACTGCCCAACAATAACATCCGTTTAGAAAGTGGCCCAATGAACGGAGCCGTGTGTGTGCAGCCCATTTGAACCCAGCAGCTCGGACTGCACGGCTGCCCCCACCTCGCAACAGTGCGGGCCCGATATCGTTAGGTGGGCATGTGGTTTACTTGGCTCGGTTAATAGGTGAGGCCCAAACACCTCCCTAAACTCTTTCAATTCATTTAGTTTAGGAGCCCACTACACTCTAGGTTATTATATAATATATATTATCAAACGCCACTATTTAGATGTATCCAACCATAACTGATCAATCATGTTATCTTCCTAATCACATAATCACCCTAGCTTCCTTGAATTCAGCGATTTATCAATGGCAATTATTATGGTGATCATGCTCAAATGCAATTATATCCCATAATCTTTCCAACTAATCTGTGAACATCATGCATAAACTTAAGTCTTCACATAAGCAACTCAGGTTTAGATCATTGTAAGTCATGGGAGTTTTGGTGTGCTCGACACCCTACATCACTGAATATGATTCATGCAGGCAACATCAAACAAATAACAACCGAACCAATCATCCCATACAACCCTAGTTTGTCGCTGAAATAATAGCAATCAAGATGAAACAAAGCAAGTTTATCAATTCAAGTCATAACTACTCATCAACGTATAGTCATCAAATCATTCATTACCACACATAGCACTTTTGAATTTTAATAATTCAAAGATCGGCAGAACGGATTATAACAATTTACACATGGTCAGGACAATCAACAAGAACTAACATCCCATATTCATCATCCTTACAATTTTCATATATTACGATAACAAAATTATAATCGGCAAGAACTACAATCACATAATTAACAAAGGTTGCGAGGAAAATATACTAACCGATGAATGATAAAGTCTTTTCTAGAATGGGTGGACAATGAGGGAGAGGTCCAATCTATGCACACCATACTTCGACCGGTCCACTGCCGTCGCATACATGGGTTAATTAGGGTTGTTGGATACGTAATTTGCGCAACTTAAACAACTGCCAAGTAATGATCATATAATCACCACTAATGGGTTTGGGGATGGGCTCGGTTTGGGCTTAAGATATGTGGGTCGAAGTGATTAAAAGAGATGGTGTGCATGTTAGAGGAGTGTGTGTGTGTGGCCCGACCCACTCTCGGCTCAATGTTAATTCACTAATAGTCTTCGGTCCAATAGAAGTTTTATAAAGTGTCAAGCCCATGTGAACATCTCAGTAGACATATCCACTCATTAATTTCAATCGGTCCACTAAGCAAATAGATATATCAAAAATTGTCGGCCATTATTTATTTGTGGTCAAATCTTTTGAATTTGTTTGGCTAAGCAATCACATGTAGCATATTCAATTCAAACAGTATGCATGTGAAGTATTGTGTGGCTCAATAAGTTGTTGGCAGCTTATATGTGTTTCATTTGAAACTCATTTGTCTTTTTGTGCTTCCATTGTCGAACGAAATGAAGTGATAACTCAAGAGTGCTGCAGATTTGCCTCAGGTGTCACATCATCCCCAAATTGAAAGAAATTTCGTCCCGAAATTTGGTAAGCGATCCAAAGCAACACGGTGTTAGATCAGGATGACTGTGGATTTTCCCGCGGGTACCACATCATCCCCAACATGAAAGGGAATTTTGTCCCGAAATTCACCAATGATAGCAAAAGTTGGTTCAACCACCTGAACATTTGAGGATACTAGAGCTTCATCTGATCCTTGCGTTCCCACGTGAACTCTGGTTCATGTCTCGAGTTCCAACGAACTCTCACGATTGTCATACGACTAAGCTTACGATCCTTAACTTCCTCGTCCTTGCTTTCGATTGATACCTGGACCTGTGATTAGGTTGTTGTCCGCCTCAGTCCAACAAGGAGGTTGGAATTATTGTCCATGCAATGCCTCAAACAGAGTTGTATGCTTACTAAAACGGTAATGGCTGCAGTAGAACTCACCCAAAGATAAGCGTCCTTCTAGTTCCACTAAAGTTAACCATACACATGTTCACAGCATGTCCTCGAGTGTCAGGACGGTTCGTTTACTCTGACTGTTTGTCCTACGGTGATAAGAAATGTCCATGTCTAGACGTGAGCCGAGGGTATCGTGTATTGCCTGTCATAAATCAGGTATAGCTCCAAAATCAGAAGTAACAGGAGTTGGCACCTCGTGCCTAAAACCTTCTCTCTCAGAAGAACATCCACAGCTTGTGAAGACTTGTCAGTTTTCTTGATTGCAAGAGAGTGTACTGGTTGCGTGAGACAATCAACGATCACCCAGGTGATATTGTTTCCGTTTCGAGTTGTAAGTAGACTAGTGGCAGAGTCCACGACAGTCTGGTACTTCACCTTGACTTTCCCGCAAGTCAAACATCGTTCACATACATAGCTAGGTGAGCCTTCTTGCCCGATCACCAGTGCAAGATTTATAGATCCTACCAACTCTCATCAAAACCCAGACAACTAGAATATCGAGGTCGGTGTGCTTTGCTCAACACAAGTTCCCTAAGGTTGTCGTATAATGAGATCCCGGTTCGTTCCATGAGGTAGCGAATATCATCCGACCCGCCAAAGCTTGCTTCTCTATGCCCCGCATGGGTTTAACTTGAAAATCCTTTTCCTTCAGTTCTCCAGTTTGAACAGAGCGAGTCTGATCAGGTAGGTTAGAGTCGATAGTGAGCTGCAAAGCCCGTGCTATGTCAAGTTTCACAGTCGTAATCATCCAAAAGTTCCATCCAGCGATGCCATTAACTGATTCAACTCTTTCGAAACCAAGGTATACGGGAGGCCCTTGTGATCGGTCTAAGTAGTGCATTCGGTACCGTCCAAGTAATGCCTCCATCTTAAATCCAAAGACCACGGTTTCCACCGCAGATTGTGTGTCGTGCAGTTCCTCTTCGTAACTCCATCACGTAGGTCATCAATCTCTCGTGTTGCATCGGTGTGTAACAACGGCCAATCCATGTCGTGGGCACCTCCATTTCCATACCGTTGGCTACAATTACGAGTATCTTGATGTTGCCGTGACTGTCACCCCTAATGTCGTCGCTTGAAACGGAGCCCTACGATTTGCACCGTCAAAGTCCATCTTTTCACATTCTGTGCCACGTCCTAGTGCGCCACCCACTGTGCTGGCAGTTACACATACCATACTATAGTCGATTGTCATTGCTTATACCCCGACGAACTCGTAAGAGTTGACTCCCATAAGTCGCTGACTTGGGTTAAAGATTCGATTGAAGTCAGTTCGCTGGTGTTCGTTTCCAGTAATTAGGGTTGTCCAAATACTGGGACCGGTAAAGTACCACGCTCATCCTCTCGTCCATCGATCTAGCAAGTTAATTGAGTAATACATGGTATGTTGCGAGAGTGTTGCAGAAGTGATCACACTTCGGGATTTAAGACGCCAATACGTTAAGTTCCATCAAACGAAGAAAGGTGAGAAAGGTATAGACCAATCATTGTCGTTGCAACATCCAACTCAAGGATCTTCGTACAAGCACCTAACATTCTACACAGTTCGCTAGGCGTTCAGATGGGTGTTCAGGTAATACTTGATAGCATCAGGATTCGAAAATATTCAGAGAGGAGTGAAAAGGTCGTGTTCGAGTAGGAGACAATCACTGCTATAACTCCTATAGACTGTTGTGTTTCACATCGATCAAATAACGGAACGGAACCCCTTTTTCACTTGTTAAGTCTCACTGGGACTTGCATGCACCCCACATTATTATTATGTGTGCACCCACAATAATATTGCGATTTGCATGCTCATCTCAGCTCCTCCTAACTCATGTCAAATGGTTCCTCAATCTTGAGTAGCAAACAAAGAACATCACAAACGTGAGTCATGAATGTCTAGGGAAACACCACACTATCAATCACATAACACATGCACGTAATACATGAATTCATATTGTTGTGCTAAACGTGCAATCATATGCAATATCATAGGTAAGTGTTCACTAGTTATGCAATATAATGAGTATAAGAGAGACGAACCTTGCAGTCTGGAGCTGAGTGTCATGGTCGTATTCAGAACTTGATCGGTTATAGTCTGGTTTTACAAAATGTTTTAAAACCAAGTTCACTATAACCAGTGGCTCTGATACCAAACTGTCACACCCCCAAAATACCACCTAGGGAATGTCCCTGCTAGGCGTGTGACATACCAATAACGAGCCACTAATTACATTGAACCCATATAAGTTTCCAAATAAAATCATCACTTATTAAATAAAAGTTTCAACAATAAGTTTAATTAAAACCCAACACGTTCAGCGGGAGCAAATAGTAAACCAAAGTTAAACCGTTTCAAAACCAATGTAAGCTATCCATAATTCGATCACATGAATCCATCCAGTACAACCCATGACCACTCCTGCTACTCCAGACAGCAAGTTCCCAAATCCAAGATACCTAACGACCTGCGAGCATGTAACAAGTGTATCAGACAAGGCTGGTGAGTTCATAGTTTTGCGAAAACGTTGGTTACCAAGTGTTTAGTTAATCCATTGAATTTAATTTCGAAAGTAATGTTGATAATATCTCGATACTGAACAAGACGGCTCCTGATGTATGTTTTGCCCATTCCCCAGTGCTCCTATCAAAGCACTGGGCCCGACTGGGTCATTACTTCACACCCGCCCTCTCTCAGGAACGGGGTGAGGGTGCCAAACCTAAGTAGCCCTACCAACTAATACCCCGCTACCACCCACGATAGCAAAAGATGGGACTTAAGAGATAGAGAGTGAGAATATTATCCAACATCCCAGTTTTACCCAAAAGATTTATCCCTCCCCGAGATACCCACCAACTGTCCCAAACCACCGGGACGCACGCTCAAAAGTAATGAACTCACCTTTGATTGCTCGGTATATTATGTTACGTTATTCACAGCTGATCAATCAAATTCCTAACATGGTTACCAACGATAATCAGTTTCGCATGCAATTAAACCACATTTTCTACTCATATAGCCAACAAGTGTCGTACAGATAGTGGTGTTAATTATTTCACATGTTGTAACAGCAATTCACGTATTCATTGCATTCACCGCATACACGTAGTAACATACGAGGAACACAAAATGTTCTTTGAATCATCACATAACAGCCGGTTATCATCATGAAATCCCACAATAAGTAGTTGGTTCACTTACAAGTCCATAACACAAATTCATAATTCATATGTCACGTAACAGTCACATTTCGTTGTGTTACTCACATGGTGCACAATTTAAATAAGCTAATGGCCTAGCAAGGATTATAACACTTAATCTTCTCACCTACAAACCATAATCCTTTCATGGCCCAGTCAAGTTATAATATGTACTGCCCAACAATAACATCCGTTTAGAAAGCGGCCCAATGAACGGAGCCGTGTGTGTGCAGCCCATTTGAACCCAGCCAGCTCGGACTGCACGGCTGCCCCCACCTCGCAACAGTGCGGGCCCGATATCGTTAGGTGGGCATGTGGTTTACTTGGCTCGGTTAATAGGTGAGGCCCAAACACCTCCCTAAACTCTTTCAATTCATTTAGTTTAGGAGCCCACTACACTCTAGGTTATTATATAATATATATTATCAAACGCCACTATTTAGATGTATCCAACCATAACTGATCAATCATGTTATCTTCCTAATCACATAATCACCCTAGCTTCCTTGAATTCAGCGATTTATCAATGGCAATTATTATGGTGATCATGCTCAAAATGCAATTATATCCCATAATCTTTCCAACTAATCTGTGAACATCATGCATAAACTTAAGTCTTCACATAAGCAACTCAGGTTTAGATCATTGTAAGTCATGGGAGTTTTGGTGTGCTCGACACCCTACATCACTGAATATGATTCATGCAGGCAACATCAAACAAATAACAACCGAACCAATCATCCCATACAACCCTAGCTTGTCGCTGAAATAATAGCAATCAAGATGAAACAAAGCAAGTTTATCAATTCAAGTCATAACTACTCATCAACGTATAGTCATCAAATCATTCATTACCACACATAGCACTTTTGAATTTTAATAATTCAAAGATCGGCAGAACGGATTATAACAATTTACACATGGTCAGGACAATCAACAAGAACTAACATCCCATATTCATCATCCTTACAATTTTCATATATTACGATAACAAAATTATAATCGGCAAGAACTACAATCACATAATTAACAAAGGTTGCGAGGAAAATATACTAACCGATGAATGATAAAGTCTTTTCTAGAATGGGTGGACAATGAGGGAGAGGTCCAATCTATGCACACCATACTTCGACCGGTCCACTGCCGTCGCATACATGGGGTTAATTAGGGTTGTTGGATACGTAATTTGCGCAACTTAAACAACTGCCAAGTAATGATCATATAATCGCCACTAATGGGTTTGGGGATGGGCTCGGTTTGGGCTTAAGATATGTGGGTCGAAGTGATTAAAAGAGATGGTGTGCATGTTAGAGGAGTGTGTGTGTGTGGCCCGACCCACTCTCGGCTCAATGTTAATTCACTAATAGTCTTCGGTCCAATAGAAGTTTTATAAAGTGTCAAGCCCATGTGAACATCTCAGTAGACATATCCACTCATTAATTTCAATCGGTCCACTAAGCAAATAGATATATCAAAAATTGTCGGCCATTATTTATTTGTGGTCAAATCTTTTGAATTTGTTTGGCTAAGCAATCACATGTAGCATATTCAATTCAAACAGTATGCATGTGAAGTATTGTGTGGCTCAATAAGTTGTTGGCAGCTTATATGTGTTTCATTTGAAACTCATTTGTCTTTTTGTGCTTCCATTGTCGAACGAAATGAAGTGGTAACTCAAGAGTGCTGCAGATTTGCCTCAGGTGTCACATCATCCCCAAATTGAAAGAAATTTCATCCCGAAATTTGGTAAGCGATCCAAAGCAACACGGTGTTAGATCAGGATGACTGTGGATTTTCCCGCGGGTACCACATCATCCCCAACATGAAAGGGAATTTTGTCCCGAAATTCACCAATGATAGCAAAAGTTGGTTCAACCACCTGAACATTTGAGGATACTAGAGCTTCATCTGATCCTTGCGTTCCCACGTGAACTCTGGTTCATGTCTCGAGTTCCAACGAACTCTCACGATTGTCATACGACTAAGCTTACGATCCTTAACTTCCTCGTCCTTGCTTTCGATTGATACCTGGACCTGTGATTAGGTTGTTGTCCGCCTCAGTCCAACAAGGAGGTTGGAATTATTGTCCATGCAATGCCTCAAACAGAGTTGTATGCTTACTAAAACGGTAATGGCTGCAGTAGAACTCACCCAAAGATAAGCGTCCTTCTAGTTCCACTAAAGTTAACCATACACATGTTCACAGCATGTCCTCGAGTGTCAGGACGGTTCGTTTACTCTGACTGTTTGTCCTACGGTGATAAGAAATGTCCATGTCTAGACGTGAGCCGAGGGTATCGTGTATTGCCTGTCATAAATCAGGTATAGCTCCAAAATCAGAAGTAACAGGAGTTGGCACCTCGTGCCTAAAACCTTCTCTCTCAGAAGAACATCCACAGCTTGTGAAGACTTGTCAGTTTTCTTGATTGCAAGAGAGTGTACTGGTTGCGTGAGACAATCAACGATCACCCAGGTGATATTGTTTCCGTTTCGAGTTGTAAGTAGACTAGTGGCAGAGTCCACGACAGTCTGGTACTTCACCTTGACTTTCCCGCAAGTCAAACATCGTTCACATACATAGCTAGGTGAGCCTTCTTACCCGATCACCAGTGCAAGATTTATAGATCCTACCAACTCTCATCAAAACCCAGACAACTAGAATATCGAGGTCGGTGTGCTTTGCTCAACACAAGTTCCCTAAGGTTGTCGTATAATGAGATCCCGGTTCGTTCCATGAGGTAGCGAATATCATCCGACCCGCCAAAGCTTGCTTCTCTATGCCCCGCATGGGTTTAACTTGAAAATCCTTTTCCTTCAGTTCTCCAGTTTGAACAGAGCGAGTCTGATCAGGTAGGTTAGAGTCGATAGTGAGCTGCAAAGCCCGTGCTATGTCAAGTTTCACAGTCATAATCATCCAAAAGTTCCATCCAGCGATGCCATTAACTGATTCAACTCTTTCGAAACCAGGGTATACGGGAGGCCCTTGTGATCGGTCTAAGTAGTGCATTCGGTACCGTCCAAGTAATGCCTCCATCTTAAATCCAAAGACCACGGTTTCCACCGCAGATTGTGTGTCGTGCAGTTCCTCTTCGTAACTCCATCACGTAGGTCATCAATCTCTCGTGTTGCATCGGTGTGTAACTGGGACTCTGATTCGGATAGAAGCGATGCTCAGTGCATTGCTGAGCTGAAATTCACAAACTGAAATGGCGTTTTCCTGTTTTGTCTCCCACGAATACACAGCACCCTGCTGTGCTAAAGAGGTTAGAGCTGTGCGATCTTCGAAAATCCTGTGATGAATCTACGATAGTATCTAGTGAGACCAAGAAATTGCTGTATCCTCGAAGGAATCTTTGGTGTCGATCAGTTTCTAACAAAATGGATCTTAGCGAGATCCACGTGTATTCCCACTTCGTTGTTTATACGACCAAAATGTACCTCTCGATTCCAGAAGTTACCTTTTAGCGAGACTTCGCGCGGAATGGCGCCTCCCTCAGGAGCTCTAAAATAGGATACATGTGCCCCTCATGTTGTTCCTTTCTCCTGATAATGATCCAAAACGTCATCAACAAACACGGTCGATTCTTGTGTTCCATGAAGCTGCTGGTGCGTTGATTAACTCAATGATCATGGTGTACAAAGTCGCATTGGCTGCATTGCGTTCGATATGCCGTTCTAAGAGCATTCTCCCCTTGGAATTCCCTCTGATGATAGTTCGTTTGTTAGTCAGTCCTCTAATAGAAACTTGTCCCTCGCAACTGGTCAACAGTTTGTCAATACATGGTCGAGGCAAACGGTTCTTAACTGTCACCTTGTTAAGTTCTCGATAATCAGTACGCGTACGAAAAGTTTTATCTTCATGGATATAACTAGGGGCTCTCCCAAGCGGAAAGCTAGGTTCGATAAAACTCCCGTCCAATAGTTCCTGAAGTTGATTAGGCAGTTCCTGCAACCTTCCTGATGTGAGACAATAAGGAGCACTAGTAATAAGGGTTGCTTCTGACATGATACCGATCTGATATTCCACCTGACGATGTGAAGGTAAACCTGCTAGTTCTTCTGGTAGCACATAGGGAGAAATCACGAACAATTGGTGGATACTTGATCCTCTTTTCCTTAGCCTTAACATCAGTAACGAGTGCTAACATAGCGGGGTAATCCTTCCGTGGACACTTCTGGCCTTCATTGCTGAATTGATGCTAACCTCTACACCACTCGGATACTTTATGATAGACGACAACTTCCTCCTCACAGGGTATATCTGCATGATATCTGGATAACCAATCCATACTGACTACTGCATCAAAACATTAGGGTTTCAAGAAACATTAGGGTTAAGCAGAATAGACACGAAGCGATTATCTACCCATACAAGCTACCATGCTGCTATAATTATGCCGTCGCCCATGCCAATCCTATATGCCCTTCCATGAGCATCATTTCCAATGTTGTTATTGCCGTCGTTCCCATGGTTGTTGTCGTCTTGATTTAACAACGGCCAATCCATGTCGTGGGCACCTCCATTTCCATACCGTTGGCTACAATTACGAGTATCTTGATGTTGCCGTGACTGTCACCCCTAATGTCGTCGCTTGAAACGGAGCCCTACGATTTCACCGTCAAAGTCCATCTTTTAACATTCTGTGCCACGTACTAGTGCGCCACCCACTGTGGTGGCAGTTACACATACCATACTATAGTCGATTGTCATTGCTTATGCCCCGACGAACTCGTAAGAGTTGACTCCCATAAGTCGTTGACTAGGGTTAAAGATTCGATTGAAGTCAGTTCGCTGGTGTTCGTTGCCGGTAATTAGGGTTGTCCAAATACGGGGACCGGTAAAGTACTACGCTCATCCTCTCGTCCATCGATCTAGCAAGTTAATTGAGTAATACATGGTATGTTGCGAGAGTGTTGCAGAAGTGATCGCACTTCGGGATTTAAGACGTCAATACGTTAAGTTCCATCAAATGAAGAAAGGTGAGAAAGGTATAGACCAATCATTGTCGTTGCAACATCCAACTCAAGGATGTTCGTACAAGCACCTAACATTCTACACAGTTCGCTAGGTGTTTAGATGGGTGTTCAGGTAATACTTGATAGCATCAGGATTCGAAAGGATTCATAGAGGAGTGAAAAGGTCGTGTTCGAGTAGGAGACAATCACTGCTATGACTCCTATAGACTGTTGTGTTTCACTTCGATCAAATAACGGAACGGAACCCCTTTTTCACTTATTAAGTCTCACTGGGACTCGCATGCACCCCACATTATTATTATGTGTGCACCCACAATAATATTGCGATTTGCATGCTCATCTCAGCTCCTCCTAACTCATGTCAAATGCTTCCTCAATCTTGAGTAGCAAACAAAGAACATCGCAAACGTGAGACATGAATGTCTAGGTAAACACCACACTATCAATCACATAACACATGCACGTAATACATGAATTCATACAGTTGTGCTAAACGTGCAATCATATGCAATATCATAGGTAAGTGTTCACAAGTTATGCAATACAATGAGTATAAGAGAGACGAACCTTGCAGTCTGGAGCTGAGTGTCATGGTCGTATTCAGAACTTGTTCGGTTATAGTCTGGTTTTACAAAATGTTTTAAAACCAAGTTCACTATAACCAGTGGCTCTGATACCAAACTGTCACACCCCCAAAATACCACCTAGGGAATGTCCCTGCTAGGCGTGTGACATACCAATAACGAGCCACTAATTACATTGAACCCATACAAGTTTCCAAATAA